>SJXQ01012233.1:529091-658359 GCA_006408695.1 Aepyceros melampus
TGCTGGGGGGGGGGGGGAAACTTAATTGTTTTGGTCTTTTCCTCCTACCCCCACCCCCTGCTCCCTGCCACTGCCTGAAGACCTACAAAGCTCTCTTTCCTATGGCAGTGGTGATGCCTGCCAGTATCAGAGGAAACTACAGTCCAAGGGCTTCTATCTTCTTCATGTGCACCTTTGTGCTCACCCTGTAGTCCTTGGCACCTTCTGTCCCTCACAGGAACTGCTGGCCCTTTGTCATGAAAACATTCCTTGTCTGCATGCCGGAGTTAAGCAACAATCAAGATCTATTCGGACAGTTTGTTTCAACCCTAATTCTACCATTCAGCCTGTAAAGATTAACTCCTGTTCAGTAAAAGCTAGGCCAGTGGGAACACTTATTCTCCCCCCATCTTTAATCTATCTTGAGTGACAGCACTGACTACCAGATTGATTCCAGGGAATCTAATATTCCCAAACCTGGCCCAATGGTTCACCTTCCAGAAAAGCATCTGTCAGCATTCCAATCCTTGTTGCCAAAACAATCTGAGGTTTGATTTTATCCAGTAAGTTAGCATATCAGTTTTGTGGATGCTGACAGAAGACACAGGATCCTTGAACAGAAGCAAAGGCCTCTATCACTCAGGGTGTGCAGCACGCAGAATGTCTCCATATTTATGTCAGTTTCCCAGGTCCCCAGTTCCCACAGGTAACACCACGGGCCTGGATGAATGCCAAGCACGCAGCGGTCTGTGTCACAGCTGAGGAAGAGTGTGCAAGGCATCCAACACTTTTACAGCAAACCTGCTTCTTGTCCCCAAGCTTACTAGCAATATAAATGCTGAGAAGTGGCTCAGGCAAACCCCTCATCAGGCCTTGTAGTCTTGGCACACTCAGCAAGATGTGTAGGCACTTCAGAGGCCCAGAACTGGACTGTTTCATCCCATAACTACCATTTTCTGTATTCTGTTTACTCCTCATGAATCTTTCTCCCAGCTGGTCTGTAAACTGATGCTAGGCTGGCTAAGAGATGATATCTATATCCTATCAGGAATATTTTCCAGTTACAATTTTAAAAACTGAATAAGAGTAATTTCTTCATAAGTTTGGCCACCACTCAGTTGATCGAGAGAAGGCAATGGCACCCCACTCCAGTACTCTTGCCTGGAGAATTCCGTGGACAGAGGAGCCTGGTGGGCTGCAGTCCATGGGGTTGCGAAGAGCTGGACAAGACTGAGTGACTTCACTTTCACTTTTCATATTCATGCATTGGAGAAGGATATGGCAACCCACTCCAGTACTCTTGCCTGGAGAATTCCGTGGATAGAGGAGCCTGGTGGGCTGCAGTCCATGGGGTTGCGAAGAGCTGGACAAGACTGAGTGACTTCACTTTCACTTTTCATATTCATGCATTGGAGAGGGATATGGCAACCCACTCCAGTACTCTTGCCTGGAGAATTCCGTGGACAGAGGAGCCTGGTGGGCTGCAGTCCATGGGGTTGCGAAGAGCTGGACAAGACTGACTGACTTCACTTTCACTTTTTATATTCATGCATTGGAGAAGGATATGGCAACCCACTCTAGTACTCTTGCCTGGAGAATTCCGTGGATAGAGGAGCCTGGTGGGCTCTGCTGTCCATGGGGTTGCGAAGAGCTGGACATGACTGAAGTGACTTAGCATGCATGCATGCATTGGAGAAGGAAATGACAACCCACTCCAGTATTCTTTCCTGGAGAATCCCAGGGACAGGGGAGCCTGATGGGCTGCTGCCTATGGGGTTGCACAGAGTTGGACACGACTGAAGTAACTTAGCAGCAGCAGTTTGTCAGCCACTTGTCAGTCCCAAGTGCAACAGAGAGCTAAATTTAGGAAACTCTTCTGGTCCATCTTTCTTTAAGCATGACTAGACCCAGTTCCTAGAAACAGCTGCTGCTGCTGCTGCTAAATCACTTCAGTCGTGTCCGACTCTGTGCAACCCCATAGATGGCAGCCCACCAGGCTCCCCCGTCCCTGGGATTCTCCAGGCAAGAACACGGGAGTGGGTTGCCATTTCCTTCTCCAATGCATAAAGTGGAAAGTGAAAGTGACGTCGCTCAGTTGTATCTGACTCTTCGCGACCCCATGGGCTGCAGCCCACCAGGCTCCTCCGTCCATGGGATTTTCCAGGTAAGAGTACTGGAGTGGGGTGCCATTGCCTACTCACATCTTTCCAGAAAGAAATCTACTGGAGAGAAGGGGATAATGACTGATAAGGCAGTAACATACTGTTGCTAGGTGATGACCTTGTAATTACAACCATAGCTCAGGGCTCAGATACAACTACTACTCAGCCCCAGAGCCAAGCACATGAAAACTTTTCTCCTATGGAGTTTAATTTCAGCCTGAAAAAGGAAAAAACCCAAATTGGTATTATCATGTAATACTTAGATTCTAAAATCTTACTCTTTAGTGATTTACTAACTGTAACTTCTAAAATTATGACCAAATTTCAGTAAGTCTGAGACTGTAATTTCGTAACAGGTAAGCCCTAGTGTGTGCTATGTCACTTCAGTTGAGTCCGACTCTTTGTGACTCTATGGGTTGATTGTAGCCCACCACGCTCCTCTGTCCATAAGATTCTCCAGGCAAGAATACTGGAGTGGGTTGCCATTTCCTCCTCCAGGGATCTTCAAACCCCAGGGATCTAATCCATGTCTCATACACTGGCATGGGGTTTCTTTACCACTGAGCCACCAGATTTTAATTTCATTAACAGGTAAGCAACATGATCCAAGGACAAAAAGGGAACAGAAATTAGATCAGTGGCTGTAATAAACAACATTTAAAGAATAATTCCGCATATGGACACTAGAGTTAAGCTTGAGATCCACAAACTGACAGGCACAAATAAAATGATGACTCTCAGAGGTTACCATGGGCACATCTTGTGATGTGTCAGCTGGGGGTCTGGGACTTGTGCCTGAGCACTGAAGTTCAGATGCCGGGGGCTGCTGTAATTACTTAGACGGGAAAGAATAATTAAATGAGTGAGAAGCAGGCATTTCTATTCATATGGCATAAAATAATTTTCTTATCCTAAGCAATTTCACAACTATCTTAAAATTCTTTTTCTATGTTTCTATTAGAGACTTCAAGAAAAACCATAAGTTTTCTTTTGAAAGTTACAGTGATTAAAAATAATGAGTGCTGAAGTCACAATGTTTTAATATGTTATCATGCAAAGTTTTAGGCTTATTCTGGGATATAAAATGCTCAGTAAGCGGGCTAGTATAAAAAATATTAGGAATTAATCTATTACATGTAAGAATCAAATTAACCGCATCACATTAGAGGGAATTTAATGTGAAGAAGATTAGCTTCCTGACTTGGTTAAACAAAGTCTATAATGAGACAAAAGTGAAGTAGTTTAAGTAATAAATGTTTAATCAAAGAACTTTACATATTATTAACAGCATTCATTTGGCCAAACATCTACACGTTTGTAGAATCCTATTGTATATAAAGTGGGAATGTATCAAGTATAGACTATGAAAGTGCAAATAACAAGTCAAGGTTAGAGTAATTTTTTCTTACATTATAAAATTAACTTGTTTACAAAATAGGCTTTGCCAAACTTTATTTCTGAATTGTTAAGTCAGTTCAGTGACTGTGTTTTTAAAATATGTACCAAGGAAATACAAATTGGATACTGATCGTTTTCATGCTCAGGAGACCACAAAACACAGGGAACTGCACAAGAGTGTGGAACCAGAAGCCTCGACTACACTGCCAGCACACGGCGCTCTTTCTCCCTGCACCGCGGCTCTGCAAGCCGCCTCAGTGTGACACAGACTCCTTCTATTGAAAAATTACAACTTGATCTAAAAACTGATTGGTGTTGATATTTTCAATCTAAATTAAATTTGTAAAAAAATCCTTTAATGGACTATTTCAGTTTCATATACAGTAATACACTGTAGATAAAGGTAATATTTTCCCCCAACTAATTTTAATAGGAATTGATATCAAATAATGTTTCTGATAGCTGGGGAAATAAAAACCAATGTGGACTTCCGACATCCATGGCACAGGAGCAATTCCCACACAGTTTATCCTAAGGGAACAGGGGAATTTAAATACTCTAATATAATGTCTGAGCCATACGATTCGAAGTACAAGGAAATTTCAAAATCAGGGTTTGGGACAAAAAGTAATCAAAAATTGTTAATTACAGCTCATGTGGATATTAATACTAACATAACCTTTCACCCAGCCCAGGACTTGCCTGTACAAACTTGGTACTGGAATTTTGGTATCTGTAGATTTCTGATAAGAATCTGGCAAAACATCAAATAGAGTGTTGTATATCTATTTTGCTTATGTTATGCTAGTTTTCATAATATGTAAGTAAAACAGCGATTCCAACAGTTTATTCTAGTTTTAATTACACACTGTACCATTGTATCTTAATTACAACTAAGACCAGCATTTTCTTCACAGTAAGACACTGATAACTAGGAAGTTGATTTTTTCCAACACTAAACAGTAATCACACAGCAAATGAGTATTGTGCAATAGAACAAACACGTCAGCATTTGTGATTTAGTCAAACAAACCGATTGAACATTTAGTTGTTATATTTACTGTAAAGGCAAGGCCATGGGTGGTTTTATGGAGGTCTTTGCAATTCATACAGCATAGTTACTTCAGAAGAGACGTTGAAGTTGGAATTACTTACTTGACTGGCAACTACCCATTGAGGTGAGGCAAAGGCACGGTAACATGTTGCGCAGGATGCTTTACTGAGTTTTTTTTTTTTTTTAATAATTGTGGGATTTACTATAACTCATGAAAACTCCACTTTTTTTTTCTATTTTATAAAACACTTACCATTAAAAGTAATTGCACCCATTAGTAATTAGAATGCACTGTAAAATTGTGAAAACAAAGAACTATGATTGCACTTCCAATAAAGTGTCTCAAAATACAGCACCGCTGTTGCTAATCAACTGTATTTTAATATTAAAATAAACTGTTTTGAACAGCAGCATTAGATTTAGTTAACTTAAGCTACAGGCTACATTTATTTAAATGCAGTCTCCATGGCAACAAAAGCCCACTAAATTCTGGAACATCACTGCTACCAAGTGGCACTTTTACTTCCAGGAAGGCTGAGACTGCGTGGAAGCCCTCTGGGACACCGCACACCTGAACGCCTTGTCAGCGTATGAGTCAGAGTTTGGCACAAATGGACTGTAAATAGACATGAAAAGAGATCTCTGATTCATGTGAAATTAAAATTAATCACACTGTGGTAGATAGAGCACTTAAGAGAAGCCTTGGCTCCCTCAGTTCACACTGCTCAGACAGAAAGGAAGGAAAGCTACAGAAGAGCACAGAGAGACGGAGGAACGAAATGTCACTACATCTGTCCAAAATAACTTCTGAAATGAAGAAAACTTTCAGTTGTTTTTTTTTAAAGGAAAAACCAACCTAGGATTAGAGAGTAAGCCTTTCATTTAATGTTCAATTTAAGTACTAATGACCTAAACAGAGGACTGCATTTTCTTTGAATGTGGAATCTAAGCTATTTATTCCATTTGTGTTGCTCTCTCCTGCTCTTCTGTTTGTCAGCATAAAGGGGAAAAGCGATCCAATTAAATATAGAAGAAACTCCCTGTCAGGTTAAAATCAGAAATGAAGCTATACCATTCAAGGGAACTCCTTCATCTTTAATCCTAATGTCAGTGGTTTATAATTAGCTGGAATTAAGTGGACCAAGTCTCTGTAAAGCGTACTCCACTAGCATACCATCTGTACCTGCAATTCACTAGAGGCCCGAGATGTGCAGTTCATACCAAGTGTACTTGTTCAGGCCAGTCACTTGAGGTTTGAAGTGTCTGACTTGAAACATCAGAACCACCCCCCTTGCTGGCAGCCTCATTACCACTGTCGCCAGCTTGAGATGCTGCTTCCCCAGCCAGAGAATTTCCCTCCAAAGGATTTTCTTCTCCTCTTTGGGTTCCTCTACCTTCACTGATCGCAACATCTTCAAACACTGAAACTTCTGGAGGCATCAGTTCCACATCCCTCACACCTTCTGACTCGTCTTTGACACAGGGGAGCTGAGAATCTGCACTGATTTCTGTAGCTGCTGGAGGAATTAGAGCAATACTTGAGGGTTCATGTCATGAAACCAAGCCATGATATTGCCAAGAAGATTGTCATTGATGTTGGCATCCTGGCCGGCTGAGTCAGCGTCACTGGATGAGGGGACGAATTCACTTCTCGCCTCACTGGGAGGGTGGGAACTCAGGGTGTCAGTTGAAAATGGGTCTCTTTCTGCTCCTAGTCTCATGAGGCTGTCACCAAGTTCCAACAGCTCAGAGCTGCTCAACGCGGCTCGAGGGCTATCAGTGTTCCTGGGGACGGAGTCCAGTCTGGAAGGTAAAGAGGTGCCTATTGCCCCTAAGGATGCTTCATTATTGAGAAAGTCTGTACTTTCTTCATCGATGGCCAGCCCAGATTCTTGCAGAGATAACTGTATTGCAAGAAGTATATTGGGATCATCTTCATCCAAGGAACTCAGAGCCTGAGGCAACAGAAATTAAAATTACTTCAACATTTAAAAGGAAAAATGACTGAACCCAGTGAGGTCTACACTGTTCTTTTACTAAACAGATAATTAATAGTACCTCTATTTATACAGAAGAACTTTTTGACCTACTACAGTCATATTTTAATTTTCTCCTTGCCCATGCTAAAGGGAAAATAAATTACTTAAGTGTAAATCTGAAATAGAAAAATCTTTCCCTGTAGTACAGCTCTGAAGCAAAGATTGTGGAAGGGAAGGGAGAAAAAGGAGAGCAACAGAAGTAAAAATAGAAAGCCAGGCTCAAGGGAAAGAGCAAAAGGCAGGGGCAATGAAGCTACCCAGAAAGGCTACCTGAAGAGAGTCCTGGTTCTCGGAGCGACTGGCGGGTGTGTAGTCACGCAGGGAAGAGGTGTGCAGCGCACTCATAGACGCAGAACTTACCACGGAGGTGCCTGGCCTGCGGCCACTGCCACCTTCTGGGAGATCTGTTTCAAAGCAAGCAGTGCCAGAGAGTTTAGTCACAGCAGGTCTCATACATCTTTTTAACTAAATCAATGACTTCTCTTTGAGCGCTGGTGAAAACCCGGGGTCACAAGTTCACTTATCTTTCAGAGATTTTTCATCCATATTGTCTCACCACAAGCAACAATATATATCTAACACAATTATTTCAAATCCATGATCAGTCTTTACAACTTTATTTAGATTATACATGGTTCTATTCATAAAGGCAAGTGCTACCAAGTGTTAGTTTTTGTCCTCTTAGGCACCAAGAAAGGTGTTTTAGTTTTCAGAGTTCTTAAAACTAAAGAATCTGCAAGTTACAATAGCCCCCAAAGCTAATCTTTAGGCCTGTCGATTCTGATATATTAAAGATGAGCTGCTGACACTGCTGCAGTTTGAAGATTTTCAATTAACAATTTAATATTTAAAGGCTGATAATTTATCTTCACTACTAGGAATTTTAATAATGTTGATAGGAGAACTAAGGTTAGGAGAAAAATATTTCATGAACACACTAAGAGTAACCAACAGCTACAATCTATCAAGTGCTTGCTAGGCGCTATTCGTATTTAAGGGTTTTACACACACTACCCCATTTAATGCTCACAAGCAGCCCACAACGTGATACTATTGTTCTTGCTTCTTTAGAATGAGGAGACCAAAGCTTGGAGAGGTTGAGGGACTAAAGCTTCACACTGACATGCAGCAGAGCTGGAGTCATGAGCTCCACGGGGAGCTCTGCCTCCCCAGTCCATGTTCTTAATCGCCCTGGTTTTCTGCATCCTGTGACATTAGAAGCACCTGCATGCTGACTATATACCTAAATTACAAACTCTTTCACAACATTTAGATTAGCCACTTTTACGAAGACACAAGAGAAATAAGAGATTACAACAAACCCCATTCAAGGACTCACCTAAAGTGCTTTCACTTGGCTCGTCGGGGTCTGGAGGGTTACTCAGCAGACTGTGCACATCTCCTCGCCGGCGCTGTTGTCTGTGCCTCCTCCGATACTGAAATTCAGCATATTCCTGCATAAACCACAGGTTATAAAATACGGGAGAGCATGCACATTTTAAAATGCAAATAAAACCAACCATACACTTTTTTTCCAGGAAAAAAAAATGTGTGATTTTATACACATATTATAAAATCACTTGGCTTTAGAAAAAAAAAACTTCAGGTTTTGCCATGCCAAGGAAAAGAGAAAAGGTAAAATGAAAAAGAAAAATTTTACATAGCCATTGTAACTGTCCGAATAAATTGAGAATACTTGCAAGCTCCAATGCTAGATCATAACTGAGCCTCATTTCAAATGCCTGGACCTTGTTATCTAAAGTTATAACTAATACCAGAATAATTTTACTCATATAAGTTAGGCCCTCTCTGGAGGTCTGGTCTTTAAAAAAGGACTGTGATATATGCAACAGAAAAAAAAAAAAGGAAAATAAAAGCACACATAGTTAAGTACTTGTTAGATTGAGGGATCTGGTATTCTCTGGGACTACTATAAACCATATTCACTGCAAAAAAGAATATGCTGCTGCTGCTGATGCTAAGTCGCTTCAGTTGTGTCCGACTCTGTGTGACCCCAGAGATGGCAGCCCACCAGGCTCCCCCGTCCCTGGGATTCTCCAGGCAAGAACACTGGAGTGGGTTGTCATTTCCTTTTCCAATGCATGAAAGTGAAAAGTGAAAGTGAAGTCGCTCAGTCGTGTCTGACTCCTAACAACCCCATGGGCTGCAGCCCACCAGGCTCCTCTATCCATAGGGTTTTCCAGGCAAGAGTACTGGAGTGGGTGCCATTAAAAAGAATATGAAGTTACCTTTAAAATAAGGTTCTACTTGGCTTCCTTCCTGTGTTACTAGTTCATATGTAGGGTGATCTACAGCCCGGGCAAGGCAAAGTGTTTTCAATTTAGCATATGGGAAGACACAGATGTGGGCAAATGTCCCCAAGCCTATTTCACATTTGTGATAACAGTTTTAAGTGGGTTTGCTATCACTGGAGGCAGAACCTGGGACTATTTGCTATCACCTGGGTACACATGTCCTTTTCCAGATTTTAGTGACAGACAGACCAGTGTACATGATACAAGCATGTGTGTGTTAGTCGCTGAGTCGTGCCCAATTCTGTATTCTCTGGACTGCAGTCCACCAGGCTCCTCTATCCATGGGGTTTTCTAGGCAAGGACATTGGAGTGGTTTGCCATTTTCTTCTCCAGGGGATCTTCCTGACCCAGGGATCAAACCCGGGTCTCCCACACTGCAAGCAGACTCTTTACCAACTGAGCTACCAGAGGAGCCCTGATACCAGCATAAAAAGGCTAATTTTGAGAATCACTGTAGAATCTTTGAGTGATACACACTAAAATATGATTTTAGTTTATGATTCGTGATTATCTAGTTACTATGATTTTATGATTATCTAGTTACTCTAGAATATTCAATATGATTATATTGTGAAAGTAACAGAAATAAATGAGAGTAAGTTTTATAATCCCAGTAAAACTCTCACATCATATCACTCAGGTGAAATTCTCCTTTATCTATGTAAGTAGCTGGACTCTAATTAAAGAATGGAAGGCATCCTATCAAGTTAGAAATAAATGAATATAAGATACTACAAGTGTCCAGAGAGATTAACCAGGTTCTTTAAAATCTCCTGCTGAGCTGAGGCATCGTTTCCGCTTTTCCTGCAGGCTAATAATCTAAAACTGGATGACTATGTCATCATGGTTCACAGAACCACTAAGTACTACCACATTTCTCAGACAAAGATGGCAACAAAATATTATGCCAGTTTGAGATTTATCTTTGTGATCCACACAGTTAAAGGCTTTGGTATAGTCAATAAAGCAGAAATAGATGTTTTTCTGGAATTCTCTTGCTTTTTCGATGGTTCAGCGGATGTTGGCAATTTGATCTCCAGTCCTCTGACTGTGTGGATCACAATAAACTGTGGAAAATTCTTCAAGAGATGGGAATACCAGACCACCTGACCTGCCTCTTGAGAAACCTGTATGCAGGTCAGGAACCAACAGTTAGAACTGGACATGGAACAACAGACTGGTTCCAAATAGGAAAAGGAGTCCGTCAAGGCTGTATACTGTCACCCTGCTTATTTAACTTCTATGCAGAGTACATCATGAGAAACGCTGGGCTGAGGAAGCACAGCTGGAATCAAGATTGCCAGGAGAAATATCAATAACCTCAGATATGCAGATGACACAACCTTTATGGCAGAAAGTGAAGAACTAAAGAGCCTGTTGATGAAAGTGAAAGAGGAGAGTGAAAAAGTTAGCTTAAAGCTCAACATTCAGAAAATGAAGATCATGGCATCCAGTCCCATCATTTTGTGGGAAATAGATGAGGAAACAGTGGCTGACTTTATTTTTTTGGCTCCAAAATCACTGCAGATGGTGACTTCAGCCATGAAATTAAAAGATGCTTACTCTTTGGAAGGAAAGTTATGACCAACCTAGATAGCATATTGAAAAGCAGAGATATTACTTTGCCAACAAAGGTCCATCTAGTCAAGGTTATGGTTATTCCAGTGGTCATGTATGGATGTGAGAGTTGGACTATAAAGAAAGCTGAGTGCAGAAGAATTGATGCTTTTGAACCGTGGTGTTGGAGAAGACTCTTCAGAGTCCCTTGGACTGCAAAGAGATCCAACCAGTCCATCCTAAAAACAGTGGCTGACTTTATTTTTTTGGCTCCAAAATCACTGCAGATGGTGACTTCAGCCATGAAATTAAAAGATGCTTACTCTTTGGAAGGAAAGTTATGACCAACCTAGATAGCATATTGAAAAGCAGAGATATTACTTTGCCAACAAAGGTCCATCTAGTCAAGGTTATGGTTATTCCAGTGGTCATGTATGGATGTGAGAGTTGGACTATAAAGAAAGCTGAGTGCAGAAGAATTGATGCTTTTGAACCGTGGTGTTGGAGAAGACTCTTCAGAGTCCCTTGGACTGCAAAGAGATCCAACCAGTCCATCCTAAAGGAGATCAGTCCTGGGTGTTCATTGGAAGGACTGATGTTGAAGCTGAAACTCCAATACTTTGGTCACCTGATGCGAAGAGCTGATTCATTTGAAAAGACCCTGATGCTGGGAAAGATTGAGGGCAGGAGGAGAAGGGGATGGCAGAGGATGAGATGGTTGGATGGCATCACCGACTCAATGGACATGAGTTTGGGTAAACTCTGGGAGTTGGTGATGGACAGAGAGGCCTGGCATGCTGTAGTACATGGGGTCGCAAAGAGTCGGACACAACTGAGCGACTGAATGGAATTTATCTTTAGAAAGAATTTGTTTACTTTGTACAGTTGGCGATGGTACAAAGTTACTCAGGATTAAATAAACTATTTCATAGAATATACATATTTCCATTGAAGAAAACTAAATAGTTGAAAAACAACTGTAAAAGAAACTTGTGATTATTCTGAAAAAAAATCAAATGGCATTCTCTCACCATGCAATAGACTTTAAAAAAATTGTTTTCATAAAAGTAAACTTATCTGAAAACTTCCATGGATTCCTAAGATCTCCAAGTAAGCATATGAAAGGCTTTAGTCAGAATACTCCAAATGGTTTGAGAGTGTTACGGCTACAGAGAAGAATTACAAGTTCTAGGATTTATAGGGGGTAACGGTGCCAGGAGTTTTTTATTATTGTAAATAATAACAGCCACCGTTTATTGAACACCAGCTCTGTCAGTGACTTAAACAGATGCTTTAATCCTTCCAGAACTTCCATGGGGTAGATATCAGGATCCACATTTGAAAGATGAGAAATGAAGGAAGGTACAGCCTAAGTCGACCTTAAGTTATAGGGTTAGGCCTTGAGTTCTGGTGTCCCTGAGACACCTCTAACACACTCTCTCCTCTGGGCTCCACTGCCTTTGTTGTTGTTGTTTTAGTTGCTTATTTGTGTCCGACTCTGTGCGATCCTATGGACTGTTGCCCACCAGGCTCCTCTGTCCATGGAATTCTCCAGGCCAGAATACTGGAGTGAGTTGCCACTTCCTTCTCCAGGGAACGTTCCCAACCTAGAGATCGAACCCACGTCTCACGGAGCACCTGCGTTGGCAGGCAGATTCTCTAACACTGAGCCACCAGCAAAGTCCCACAGCCCTTAAAGTGGCACAAAATGAATACTGATGCTTGTCAATGACTCATTCAATTTAGCTTAAAAAGAATAAGATGTAATTAACCTTAACAAAAAATATAAATTAAACCTACAAGTCTATTGAAGTTTGGTAACATTATTTTTTCATAATCTATATAAAGGCAAAGAGCTAATTTTCAAAGATATAATTTTGGTAGATACTTGATAATCACACACATGAAGAATTTTAAAATTTCATATTACATAAAACCTTAGTGCTCAATGTGCCAAATACCTTAAAGAATAAAAAAGTTAAATTATTCTTAAGGATAAAATATTATTTATAATTTCACATTTTTTCATCCCCGGAGAACAAGAGCTCAATAATTTTATTTAGAAATATTCACACATGAGATAAAAAGCTTCTCTATGTTTACTACATGAAATCGTGTCAATCATATTAGCAGGCTCTCAATATTCAAGGACAAATATTTTGAAATTCTTTAAGTTACTGCCACAGTCAGAAGTCTCAAGATGGATGCATACCTGATTGTGAATATGTTTTTGCTCTATTGTGTTTCTACCTTGATTCTGAAATCTTTGTTTTTAATAACTGAAGCTTATTTATTCTTCCTTTTAGGTGGAAATTTTCCAAACTATCCCCAAAGTTGAAATTATATTATAACACAGAAATATTAAAGTATAGGTTCAAGTAAAGGTTCATAATTTGTTTTACAATAGAAAATTCATTAATATATCAAAAAAATTTTTTTAATTTAAATGAATTTAAAATTTTTATATCAGAGCTCTGAGCACAAATTTTTCCTCAAGTCAATGCTGTTTTGGATATATCTACCAATATCAAAAGGCCACAAGGTGATTGCAAGTATTCTCAGCAGCTGAAAGGAGAAAGTATCTGATTTAAATAAACCACAGTCATTTACGAATAATAATTCCATTGTCTTTCAGTTGCAATTATATGAGCTATAAATGATAAAGGTTTCATAGTTTATAAGAATTAAGTTAAAAGGTTATATCAAAGCACGGAATGGTATACTGTTGTATGAAGAACAAAGTAGAGAGAACTGCTAAAATCATTTAAAATCAGACTCAACAGTGACAGTGGCAATTTAAATCTCAGAAAATAGCAATCTGTTTAAGATTTTCACTTTATGTTGTTTTTATTGCTATTTGCAGCATTATGGACCTTATTTTAAAATGGGATATAAACAACAACAATGAAAACAAAAAGATTGTGAAAATCTAAAAGAGAAGCAAAGAGCAAATGATCAAAGCATTCTTTCTGCATAAAACATTAATGTTAAGCTTTCACCTAATTGACTATAAATCAATTATAACAGGTTGTTTCAATAACTTAAAAAATAGATTTTGTATTTATGTTTTTTATAAATTCAGACTGAAACAAGTAATATTATAATTAGAAATGCATTTCTAATAAATAAAATTCCTATTTCTGTTAAAGATATTTTCCAAAAATGTACCCTGAAAGTTGGCCTTCCATAATTAAAATGCAGTAATTAAAAATTATAAGAGGGGGTATGCATTTAATAATGTGATGATAATTCAATACCATAAGGTAAATGTAGGCTCTGCTGAGGCACTGTTACAATAAAGGAAAGAAAAAACATTGTTTATAGACTCAAAGGGATGTTTAGAGAATAGAAAAAGTGAAGGGGAAAGTGAAGTTGCTCAGTTGTATCTGACTCTTTGCGACCCCATGGACTTTAGCCTACCAGGTTCCTCTGTCCATGGGATTTTCCAGGCAAGAATAAACAAATGAGGGCGTAAATATAAACAGGATTGCACTAAGGAAAATTATAACTAACCAAACTCAACCCAACCCAACCCCCACAAAACAATTACCTCAGGTGATGCAAATCCTAAATATTCCCAATCCCATGTTCCACCAGCAAAGCTATAAAGAAATTAAACACACCATTTGATTTATTATCAGTACAACAAAGTACAAATAATTGAACATTACTTCTAACTCCTTTGCTTGGAACTTGCTTAACCAAAGACCAACTACTGAATATAATTAAAATAATTCTTTCATTATTTCTTTCAAATTCTCTGTTGTTTTATGTTTATGTAAAATGGTGGAAAATTAAAAATCACCATGCTATACCAGAGTATTTTTTATGATTGCTTCTATTTTTAAGTGTTTATATAAAAATAAGGGTCCAAGGAATTTCTAATCCTTATAATTAGTACAAATAAGAAAATATGCTTCAATTTATAATGCCAGTATAAGTATCTGAAATAAAACAACCAAACTCAACTGTTCTTTAATGGATGAGAATGTGGATCACTTACAAAACTTTACTAACATCAGATTTCTAATTTCCTCATAACTTTTTACCAGAAAATACAAGGCTTCCAAATCTACATCATAAGATGTCTATGACTATCAAAATGACACATTAGAATACTTGTTGAATTATGAGTTCATTGAAGTGTGAAATTTACCTACCTTAATTTAGTCTGAGAAACTACACAATGACCAACAAAAAAAAAAAAAACAAGAAAAACAGAAATAGTACTGGAGAGAAAAAAAAATCACTAAAAAGAAGTTAACATACTTTTATAAGCTATCCATATTTCAGGTATAAGTAACTTTCAGGAATATGAATCCCAGTTGGACAAAAAATACACTCGCTGCCTCTGTGGCTGGCGCTAGGGTGAGGTTCACAGTGTGTATCCTTTTTACCTGCGTCGTGGAGCTTCCGGCGAGTCTGCAGGAGCAACTCCCCGAGCCACAGACGCCAGGAACTCTTGTCTTTTCTGCTGTACAAGGCATGCCGCCTTGATGATCTTGTGGCGGGGTGTGCGAAGGTAAGGCCTATTGACTTTTTGGGCAAGGTCTTCAGTGACCATTTCTAGGTCTGTCTATGTTAAGAAAAAACAAACAAACAAGAAGATTATAGGATAAATGGGTAAGTCAATAGCAAATTCAGTGTCTATCTGGTTAAATCTAACTCTCTTTCAAAATCAAAAAGTAATCCAACTATCATAACAACTTTCAATTTAACAAGTTTCTACTTTGCAAATTTTAGGAAAACACCATTCATTCAAGAGGCATTTATAGCAATGTAGTTGGTATGGATTACAAAGTAGTAGTGAGTACAGCAGCTGTATAAAAAAAATTTATAAACTTGCCTGTGTGAAAAAGAACTAGTAAAATTCAAAGCATTGTACATGCAAATGCAAGGCCACACGGCACAGACTTTATGTAAATGCTGAAGGAAGGTGAGGCAAGGCAAAACCTTTGGGATCTGGGGTTAAGTCTAGAAGACCTCATGGAGAATACCAATATCAAGTACTGAAAGAAATATAAGACATAAATGAGTAGAGGAGAGTTTAAACGGATGATAAAAACATCTGTAGCAAGAGGAGAAAGTTTGGTACTTCAAAAAAAGAGGAATGTATAATATACTTGGTTGGCTACACTCATGTCAGTTGGCTTAAATGTTTTACTTATTTTTAAAAGTACTCAAAGTTTTTCTTTCAGTTGCACTGTTAAAATTAACTGGCAAATACCAATTTTCTCATCTAGTAAGTGATGCTGTTAGTTTCATTTTTGAAGAAAAAATTCTATCAGGCCAGATTAATGCTTGCCTAGCTCAGAGCTCACTCGAATCTGCATAGTGACAAATTCAAACATAAAGAAAATTTCAGTTTATTACTGTAACTTTTGTTTTATTTAAAAACCATTCTAAAAATGGAAACAAAATTGTTAATTACACTCTAGTAAGATAAAACTTAGTTGTAAAACGGTTGAGAAAGGAGAAAACTTGTTTTTCATCATGATTGCATTTAAGTTTAATTAAAAAAGATATCTTACTTGCATGAGTTCAAAAATTTCTTTCTTTGTGCTTTTAAGTTCTAAGAAAAATCCATATGGATAAGAACACTTAAGAATGCGTCGAGTTTTTAAGAGCACATGAACTGCATCTTCAATGAAAGTGGTATCTGGACAGGCTCCTTCAGCTATAAAGCAAACCAGGCATGGTAAAAAAATTTCTTTGCAAATACACTGTTATAAAATTAATTAAACAACTAAGTTTTCTTAAAAGAAAGGAAAAAAAAAAAAAAAGACAAATCTCTAAGAAGAAACTGAAGAAGCTATATCTGTATCACAATATTTACTTGAATCAGACTAAAAACCTATGTAAAACTCATACATTTTGCATTTATGTGACCTGCATACATTTATAAATGGAACACACCCTGCAGTAGCCCAGGAATGCATCCTAAAGGAATGCATACAATGATCCTGGATTCTGTTCTCACCCTGTTTGTAAACAAATCTAGCTTTAAGTTCTAGGCTTTACTAAGTTTCTCAGGTTGTCCCCAGCAGAATTTAGAATAAATGCTTTGCTAAGTTCTTAAAAAAAATAAGAGTCTAATTATTATAATTTGCTGCTAAAATGCATACAATGATCCTGGATTCTGTTCTCACCCTGTTTGTAAACAAATCTAGCTTTAAGTTCTAGGCTTTACTAAGTTTCTCAGGTTGTCCCCAGCAGAATTTAGAATAAATGCTTTGCTAAGTTCTTAAAAAAAATAAGAGTCTAATTATTATAATTTGCTGCTACTGCTGCTGCTAAGTCGCTTCAGTCGTGTCCGACTCTGTGCGACCCCACAGACGGCAGCCCATCAGGCTCCCCCGTCCCTGGGATTCTCCAGGCAAGAACACTGGAGTGGGTTGCCATTTCCTTCTCCAATGCATGAAAGTGAAGAGTGAAAATGAAATCGCTCAGTCGTGTCCGACTCCCAGCGACCCCATGGGCTGCAGCCCACCAGGCTCCTCTGTCCATGGGATTTTCCAGGCAAGAGTACTGGAGTGGGGTGCCATTGCCTTCTCCAATTATAAATTATGCTTCTGCAAAAATGATATTGTAAGGTAAAAGATATAACATGTGGGGGAACAAATGGGTAGCGAATGCCAGTAGCAGTAAATGAACACATCAGGGAGAGAAAGAGCAGAAGAGGGAAAGAGTAGCTTTATTTCTTCCTTTCTTAATCTTCTTTTGATTCTTTCTTATATCTTACTATGCTGTCTAGAACCTTCAAAAGGTTGAACAGAAGCAGCAATTCAAATCTACAAGTATTTATCTTATATTTACATGTTTTGGGCACTGTTCTAAGTATTAGGGACACATCGGTGACAGAACATACTGTAGAATCTGTGAGGATTTTTTTCTTTCAATTTTTACTGTGGACAATTAATACTTCAAGAGTTTACTAATGACTTGATATAGTTAGGTCATTACTATGGTCTAAGAACTAGTAATTAACAAGGAGATTAAGCTGCTATTGATGCTTTTTGTCCCATTCTAAGCTACTTAGCTTACAGTTATTGTTTTAGTAAGGAAGTTATGCTCATGAAAAGGCTGTTAGTACTCACTACTTTTAGGACCAAAAAAACATAAAGATGATCGATTGCATTTTAGGCTTAAAACCTTTTATATTTAAGCTATGATAATTTAAAAAATATGACTTTTTACAACAAACATGCCAGAACTTGTATGCTGTATAGTCACTGTGTATTTATTATATTCTAACTATGTAACTAGTAGTCAATCCATTTTTATGAATGTTCTTTTTGAACTTCCATTTTCGGAACCATAAGTAAATGCTATCTCGTGACTTTGCTTTTTGACTCCCATGTCCATTATTTACCAATGGGATGATTTTCTCCCAAACCTGTAGTTGACTTCCATTCCATAAGGCATTCTCCTAAATTTCTCAAGAATCTTTGGGAGTTAAGTCATACAACTGGACAGCTTGTGAATCCTGTTCTGTTAGGTAGGTCAAGGATGCCTTTTCGGTCCATATACTTTTGCCCACATTGTAGAGCATCAGCAATGGTGCAGAGTAAGCAAAACCATGATGTGTGCTGAGGAGAAGATGAGGTAAGCCAGATGGAAAACCTAATCAAGGCCTCAAATGCTAAACTGCACTCTGGACCTCAAAGAACTCCAAACTACCAAATGAGCTAATGGAGATAATGTATTCCTTTAAGGGTCCTAATCTCCTACCAAAGAAGTGACTTAAGCATGACAGATATTTTATATTAACTATCATATATATCATTTATAACTTACTTTCTTTGAGAGCTCTACTCAATTGCTCCATCTTTTCTTTGGCTGTTTTAAGAAGGCGTTGTTCTAACTAAAGGAATAGAAATAAACATATCATTTTCTTTCTTACTCACAACAGTATTATACAGTACATCTGAAATGATATAGGACATACCTGATAGCTATGTTCATGATTTTTAAATCTTGTATAATAGTGCATGAATCTGTCAAGTTCCTGAAATCGCTTGTGTTTTTTTTCAGCCTAAGAAACAGAAGTCCAAATGACTTTTATAATATAAACAAAAGTACTAGCTATTAAAATTGGGCTTTTTTTGAGCACACAAAAAATTTTTATTAGTAAAAGATAGTAATGCATACAAATTTGTTGCTTGCTTTGTTGAGAAAATAATAATCAATACATTTTAAATGCTTTCCAGAATAAAGTCTTACATTGGTATTTTCTGTGACAAACCACTGAATCCACTATTCCCAGAGTGTGAAGTAAATATGTCTCTCAAGCCCTATGGTCATCAAATCTTCAATGTTTTATCATATTGCTTATTGCTATGGACTAAAACGTGTCTCCCATCAAATTCATATGATGAATGTCTAACCCCCAACGTGACTATATTTGAAAACAGGCCCTGTGATATCACCCTGTGAGGCGATAAAGGTGGAACAAGGTCATGAGGGTGGAGGGCTAATCCAACAGAGCTGGCGCTCTTGCAAGCAGAGGAAGGGACACCAGAGCTTGCTCTCCCTCCTCCCTGTGAAGAGGCAGTAAGCAGACAGCTGCCCGTAAGCCAGGGGGAGGCAGCACCAGAAGCCGACCCGGCACAGGCCTTGGCCGTGGACTCCGTAGTCTCAGGAACTGTGAAAACGCATTTTGTCATTTGAGCCACTTGGTCTATGGTATTTTGTTATGGCAGCCAAGCAGACTAAGATACCTATTGTAGGAAATAACATATGATATTGTTGCTATAATGTTAAAATTACTTTTAAGTCATTTTTTCTGATATTACCCATATAAATAAGAAAAAAATTAAAAAAAAAAACAGCTCAGGCTTATAGAGCCACTTTGTTTACATTAAAGGCTACTTAAAAGTGTACTGAATTTAATGCCTCATTACAATAAAGACAGGAAAAGAAGAAATGCAAAATACTTCCACTGGTATTAAGTGGCTTAACCAGAGGTCTTGGCTTAAACAGTTTTCTCTACCTCCACAGTCATTTCCTTGGATTGCTCCTCCACATGCTGAATGACTTCATAGCGAGTACATCTGTAATATCCTCCAGTGGAAGAACTATGTTTTTTCCATTCTTCCAGACAAATCCAGCAAAAGTCATACTTGCACTGCAAAAGAAAACATATGTGCAAACATCTCCCCATGTTGGTATGCAAATTACTTTTCAATTCCTAGTTAATCAATTAGTTAAGAGATTAAACAATCCTGCCTCTGTGACCAGGGACACAAACCTTCTCAAAGACAAGCCCTCTGTTTCAGGTCTTCTCTGAAGGCCTTATCTGCACTATGGAAAGATGTGGGGGTAGTTTAAAATTATTGTTTATAAGGATAAATTAAAATATAAATAATATTATTAAGTAATCTCAAGAAATCTTTAAAAATATCTATATGATACTCTTTCCAAATAACAAAAACAGATACTGACAAATGTTTTATTTTTCACGTGCATAGTAATCTTACTTTGGTCTCTAAAGCTCTACCAGTGTATTTGAAAACTTCTGTTGACTTTGACAAACTGCTTTTGAAACTGGGAATAAGTTAAAAAGGTCTTTAATCAGAACATCTAACAAAAATCCTATTTCTCATTAAAAAAATTCTTTCTTAATTTCCGTAATTGCAAACAATGCCAAAAATATGAGCATTCCAGTATGAAAAATATCCTATTTTTCTCTTAAATGCTTATGGATTTTGAGTCAGAAAGATCTTCTTTATTTAAATTGATGTTTTCTCGCTGTACGTTTACAGCTTACTTTTAAAAAATATTTACATCTTTGATCTGTTCAGAATTTATCTGGGTATTCAGTATGGATTAAACTTTCTCCCACGCAGCTGTCCAGTTGTCTCAATACCATTTGTTACACAGCCCACATTTCTCTACTGGTTGGCGATGCTTCCTTTACCAACACTAAATCCCCATGTATGTATCTATTTCCCTGGGCTTTGTTTTGTTGATCTGTAGATTCACGTACCAGAGCTATGCTGTTTTAATTACTGAGCCTTTATAGCGTGGTCCACTATTTGGACATGGCACCCCACTCCAGTACTCTTGCCTGTCAAATCCCATGGATGGTGGAGCCTGGTAGGCTTCAGTCCATGGGGTCACTAGGAGTCAGACACAACTGAGTGACTTCACTTTCACTTTTCACTTTCATACAATGGAGAAGCAAATGGCAACCCACTCTAGTGTTCTTGCATGGAGAATCCCAGGGATGGGGGGAGCCTGGTGGGCTGCTGTCTATGGGGTCGCACTGAGTCGGACACAACTGAAGCAACTTAGCAGCAGCAGCAGCAGTTCCTGGTCACTGCTCTTTTTCAAAGTTTTTTGGCTCTTATTTTGTTTCTCCATATGAATTTTTGAATTAACTTGTTTAGATGAAGAAATAAAACCTGCTGGCATTTTTGTTGCAATCTTTCTAAGAACTTTGTTAGCTTTCCATTTGTTTGTCCACTTCTAAGACCTAAAGATAGGGGTCTTAACATTTTCTTCAGGTACTCTTACACATTTCTTAAGCCTCTTTCTAGATAAAGGAAGTCTTTTCTTTCAGCATATACTCTATCTGGATGTTGCTGGAACACGTGAAGACTACTACTCTCTGCATATTACTTTTGTATTCTGCTAGTTAAATTTTTATTGTTTGCAATAGTTTTTCAGTTGATTCTTGTGGGTTTTCTAGGTAACAATTATGCTGTATGTAAAAAAAAAGAGACAATTTTATTGCCTCATTTCTAATCTTTATATCCTCAATTTCTTTTCACTGTTGAATTATGTTGACTGGTATCCTCGGTCCAATGTTAATAATATTTGTGATGAGAGCATGTTTATGTTGTTCTCAATTTTAGGAGAGTACCACTAGTTTCCCCACTAAATACCATGCTAATTTTTGGACTAAAATAAATTTATTTTTATCATACTTAAAAGGAAAATTTTGTGTATTCCTATTTCTTTGTGTGTCTTATAGAGAATGGTTGCTGAGTTTTTGTTAAATCCTTTTTTAGCATCTACAGAAAATTTACATAGGTTTTCATCTTGTATCTACTAAGATGAGGTACAGTAATAGCTTTTTAAATATCAAACCATTCTTATATTCCTGAAATAAACCTCATGTGATTAATTACCTTCTTAAAGAATTAAAAACATGTTTTTTCATTTAGATAAAACCGATGGTCAATTACTCTCCTAAAATGCACTCTGCTGGATTATATTCGCTAATATCCATATTTTCTCCTCCAATATCTTATTTAGGACTCGTGCATTGTTATTCATAAATAAGACTGATCTATACTTTCAATGGGGTTTCCAGGTGGTGGTAGTGGTAAAGAACCTGCTTGCCAATGCAGGAGACTCGAGAGAGGTGCATTCGATCCCTGGGTTGGGAAGATACCCTGGAAAAGGAAATAGCAATCCGCTCCAGTATTCTTGCCAGGGAAATCCCATGGTCAGAGGGGTCTGGCAGGCTACAGTCCCTGGGATTGCAAAGAGTTGGACATGACTCAGTGTGCACGCACGCACGCGTGCGCACACACACACATTCAATACTTACCAAGCACTCATATCAAGGCTCTACTCATTTTATAATAATAATAATCTGAAAGTTTCCATGTTTTCCTTTTCGTCCCAGAAGCAGTTCAAATCATATTGAAATTACTTATTCCGTAAGTTTTGATAAAATTTTATTGTGAAACTGTTAGGGGCTATTGCTTTAAAGAAAACATTGTTGAAAAAAACTCATCTACATTTACATTCTATAATAAGAAAAAAAAATAGAACTTTGATAATTTGTAATTTTTTAGTTGCAACATATAAATTTTCCAGAGCCAGATCAAATTTCGAGTGATTTAAAATGTGTAAGAATATAAAATTTAAATAGTTTCCTAAAAATCATCTAAAGGGAAATGAATTGAGTTTTTTAAAAAAATGAACCTATTTTTATATTGCCAAATCTGTCATTCTTTTAAAATGTTTGACAATTTGATTCCAGATAGTAAAAACTATCTATTGAGTAATAATAAACACTGAAGAATTAATAAAGGCGTATTATCATTTAGTCATTGTGTTATGATTCAATTACATATGACTTCTTGTTCTACCTTAAAAGTTAAAAAAAAAAAACCTCTAAAAGCATAAAAAGTTTCACTTTCTAGATGTCTCCTTTCATAAGATTGAAAGAATTACTCATCAGTTTCCTCTGTTGAATGCAGATACTAAAACAACAAAATTCTGTAAAGCAATTATCTTTCAGTTCAAAAATAAGGCTATTCTTATAGAATGTAAGTGCTCCTTTTAATATATAACAAAGCTTAAGCAAACTTTAAAATAAGTTACCCTGTATCATTAGCCTGATTAATTAGTTCATGAAAATATTTATTTACTTGATATGTATTCATCAACTACTTACTGTTGGTGAGTGCTATGACTAAAATACTGAGTGCTATGACTGAAATAAAGGTAATGGTGCATTTGGTCTTTTTATTAGTACCCCATCTGTTGATTTTTTTATGGTCAACCTTTTGTTGTGTAAAAAATTTTCTTTTACACATCTATGTAGTCTGTATCAGACTGTCCAAGAAAAAACCAATATGAATGTTGGAAACACAACTGCATATAGATGAAAGAATTTTGGCCTGCTCAGCTGAACTAACAAGCACTCCTGAGCATTCAGAACACTAGAAAGTTTTTCTTCTGAGGAAATCACTGCTGTCTCACTAAGACAATTCACTCATTTAATTTATTATAATATAAAATCATCTGGCAACTGTCATTATTTTTGAAGTCATAGTAATAATGATTATTAGCTTCAAGTTAAAAAAATCAATAAGTACTTAGAGAAGATATTGATGTATTTTATCAAAATCTTAACTGTAAGGGTTTCTTTCACATCCTAAATCAGAATAATTATATTGCTCTTCTTTCAATAATTTCAAATAAATATTTTTATATACATGGCATTTCCAAGAAAAAGGAAATAAATTGAGACAGTACAATTAAAAACGGTCATAAAAGTAGGCATGGATTAATAAAATATTCTTAACTTCTAGAATATTTGTTTTAAATATAGTAGTTTCTTTCTGTGCAACTAGGTCATGAGGGTAGCCTTTTAAAAGTAATTATTAATTTTTAGCCAAGTGACATTTTCACTTTTAATACAGTAATGAGTTACTTAAATATTTAATTGATTGTATTAGCAAACCTAAAGTCTGCACACTGCTTTCAGTACTTTTCTTATACAAGATTTCAATTTGGGCTTAAAGGGTTCACTTGGGGCCTGAGGATCATGGACTCTGGGATCTCTGAACTGGACAAGGACCACTGAATCCTTACCTTTGTTTTTAACATTCACTATGATTGTAAAATTTAGTAACATAAATCAACATTTATGTTAATTAACAAAGAATGTAGAATACAATCTCCTAGAATCACTCTGAAAAACAAGGTTTTTATGCTTAAACATTTTTTGCTTATGTGTTTTCTCTTTGGATTCACAATCAAATTAAGGTTCTAACCGCAAAGCAAGTACAATCCTCTTTAACTTACCTTAGCACATTGCATGTGATTGCATCCCTCGTTCTTCTGTATTGGAGACTTACAATTCGCACAAGGCTTGGAGTTAGTTAACAACCACAGACAATTGGCAGCATCCTCATAAGCTTCGCTGACTCCCACAACTTTGGGGTATTAAGCACAAATACAAAAATAAACAATTTAGTGTATAACTTCAGATGGAAAAACACTCAAAGTTTTCTTTCAGGTTGTCTTCTCAATTTTAAATATATATACTTATTTTCCTACCAGAGTCTATGGCAAAGTTTTTAACTCACGATTATTTAAGATAAACTAAAAATGAATCCAACAACATGTCTAGAACTAAATTCATTATTTCCCCCAAATCTCCTTTCTCTATCTCCTCTCCTGGTAAATGATTGATTATCTACCCAGAATCAATCTAGGAAGAACATGATCCTTGGACATCTTCCTCTTTGCCTCATCTGCTGTATCCCATGGGTTCTATCTCTTACTTTTTCATATCCATCTCCTCTCCATTTCCAGCTAGGATCCTCTAAACCTTTTGCCTAGACAATTAAAACAAAGAGAGCAACTTATCTCTCCAGATCCTTCTCCCTCATCCCCCGAACTCACACTATAATTGCCTCTGTAAAGTGATCTTTTTTTTTCTTTAATTTTTATTTTTTACTTTGTTTTGCTTTACAATACTGTATTCATTTTGCTACACATCGACATGAATCAGCCACGACTGTACATGAACTCCCAATCCGGACCCCCACCTCCCCGCTCCCGCCCCACACCCTCTCTCTGGATTATCCCCGTGTATCAGTCCCAAGCATCCTGCATCCTGCATCAAACCTGACCTGGCGATTCGTTTCACTTATGATATCACACATGTTACACTGCCACTCTGCCAACCCATCCCACCCTCTCCCTCTCCCACAGAGTCCAAAAGGCCGTTCTATACATTTGTGTCTCTTTTGCTGTCTTGCATACAGGTTTATCATTACCATCATTCTAAATTCCATATATATGTGTAAGTATACTGTATTGGTGTTTTTCTTTCTGGCTTACTTCACTCTGTATAATCGGCTCCAGTGTCATCCACCTCATCAGAACTGATATAGTGATCTTTTAAAAATACAAATCTTTAAATCTTTTAGTTGTTCCTCACTGACTACAAGATTAATCAAATTTCTTTAGCAAAGAATACAACGGCCTTCATGACTTGGCCACTGACTGCCTGCCTGGCAAGGTCCTCCCCCTGCTATCCCCACATCAACCTTATACTCTTCACCATCTTATAAACTATTTATTCTACTTTAATATGAGATCTGCAATCTTAAAGAATGCCAGGGTTTTTAAAGACTCTAAATTTTACACGAGATTTAGGGGCTGGAGAGAGTGGAAGATGGGTAACTTAAAATTTATTTTTTCCTGCAAGATTGTCAGTACTCAAGTTTGCTTTCTAACTTCAAGTACAGAGGAAAGTTGTACCTTTTCTTCACTGAAAGAGATTCTGAAAATCACTGTGAAATTCTTGAGAGTGGTCCATTCTATTAAGGCCCTTATTATATGCAGATTGTCTAGAAAGGGTGGGGTAAGAGGTTAGCCCTACTGATGAAAGCAGGGGAGAAATAAAGTTTTGAAGTCTAAAAGAAAAAGTCACTCAACTCCCAGATTCAAATCCCTGGACAGGGAAGGGGACAAAGCTTTGCGTGGTCTGACCCTTGGGAATTAGTTATGCATATGAACTGGAAGTGCTGAGCACCAGCAGGAGCCCATTGATGGAGTTTAGCAGTGGAGGGGGGATACTGTCTTGCCACATGGAACCTTTAGTACCTATCTACTTAAGTTTGTGTCAACAGAACAGCAGCTACTGCTCGACTGTAAAGCACTGCTATCCCACATAGCAGAGAGAAACAACTGTGGCCATGAACTGCTCAGACTCCACTCTGTTTCTAAACCCACATGGGAAGATGGTTTCATTAGGGTGCTGGTATAGAGAATTCTTTGATAATTTGGTGGAAAACAGGAGTTTCAGAAGGAATTACTACCCTTCAGTTCAGTCGCTCAATCGTGTCTGACTCTTTGCGACCTCATGAATCAGAGCAAGCCAGGAATCCCTGTCCATCAACAACTCCCAGAGTTCACTCAAACTCATGTCCATCAAGTCGGTGATGCCATCCAGCCATTTCATCCTTGGTCGTCCCCTTCTCCTCCTGCCCCCAATCCCTCCCAGCATCAGGGTCTTTTCCAATGAGTCAACTCTTCGCATGAGGTGGCAAATATTGGAGCTTCAGCTTTAGCATCAGTCCTTCCAATGAACTCCTAGGACCGATCTCCTTTAGGATGGACTGGTTGGATCTCCTTGCAGTCCAAGGGACTCTCAAGAGTCTTCTCCAACGCCACAGTTCAAAAGCATCAATTCTTCGGTGCTCAACTTTCTTCACAGTCCAACTCTCACAACCATACATGACCACAGGAAAAACCATAGCCTTGACTAGACCGACCTTTGTTGGCAAATGTCTTTGCTTTTCAATATGCTATCTAGGTTGGTCATAACTTTCTTCCAAGAGAGTAAATGTCTTTTAATTTCATGGCTGCAATCACCATCTGCAGTGATTTTGGAACACAGAAAAATAAAGTCTGACACTGTTTCCCCATCTAATTCCCATAAAGTGATGGGGCCAGATGCCATGATCTTAGTTTTCTGAATGCTGAGTTTTAAGCCAACTTTTCACTCTCCTCTTTCATCAAGAGGCTTTTTAGTTTCTCTTCACTTTCTGCCCTAAGGGTGGTGTCATCTGCATATCCGAGGTTACTAATATTTCTCCCAGCAATCTTGATTCTAGCTTGTGCTTCTTCCAGCCCAGCGTTTCTCATGATGTACTCTGCATACAAGTTAAATAAGCAGGGTGACAATATATAGCCTTGACATACTCCTTTTCCTATTTAGAACCAGTCTGTTGTTCCATGTCCAGTTCTAAGTTTGCTTCCTGACCTGCATATAGGTTTCTCAAGAGGCAGGTCAGGTGGTCTGGTATTCCCATCTCTTTCAGAATTTTCCACAGTTTATTGTGATCCACACAGTCAAAGGCTTTGGCATAGTCAATAAAGCAGAAATAGATGTTTTTCTGGAACTCTCTTGCTTTTTCCATGATCCAGCGGATGTTGGCAATTTGATCTCTGGTTCCTCTGCCTTTTCTAAAACCAGCTTGAACATCAGGGAGTTCACGGTTCACATATTGCTGAAGTCTGGCTTGGAGAATTTTGAGCATTACTTTACTAGCATGTGAGATGAGTGCAATTGTGCGGTAGTTGGAGCATTCTTTGGCATTGCCTTTCTTTGGAATTGGGATGAAAACTGACCTTTTCCAGTCCTGTGGCCACTGCTGAGTTTTCCAAATTTTCTGGCATATTGAATGCAGCACTTTCACAGCATCATCTTTCAGGATTTGAAGCAGCTCAACTGGAATTCCATCACCTCTACTAGCTTTGTTTGTAGTGATGCTTCCTAAGGTCCACTTGACTTCACATTCCAGGATGTCTGGTTCTAGGTGAGTGATCACACCATCATGATTATCTGGGTCGTGAAGCTCTTTTTTGTACAGTTCTTCTGTGTATTCTTACCACCTCTAGTTAATATCTTCTGCTTCTGTTAGGTCTCTACCATTTCTGTCCTTTATCAAGCCCATCTTTGCATGAAATGTTCCCTTGGTATCTCTAATTTTCTTAAAGAGATCTCTAGTCTTTCCCATTCTGTTGTTTTCCTCTGTTTCTTTGCATTGGTCGCTGAGGAAGGCTTTCTTATCTCTCCTTGCTATTCTTTGGAACTCTGCATTTAGATGCTTATATCTTTCCTTTTCTCCTTTGCTTTTCACTTCTCTTCTTTTCACAGCTATTTGTAAGGCTTCCCCGGACAGCCATTTTGCTTTTTTGCATTTCTTTGCCATGGGGATGGTCTTGATCCCTGTCTCCTGTACAATGTCACGAACCTCATTCCATTGTTCATCAGGCCATCTATCATATCTAGTCCCTTAAATCTATTTCTCACTTCCACTGTATAATTGTAAGGAATTTGATTTATGTCATACCTGAATGGTCTAGTGGTTTTCCCTACTTTCTTCAATTTCAGTCTGAATTTGGCAATAAGGAGTTCATGATCTGAGCCACAGTCAGCTCCTGGTCTTGTTTTTGCTGACTGTATAGAGCTTCTCCATCTTTGCAAAGAATATAATCATCTGATTTTGGTGTTGACCATCTGGTGATGTCCATGTGTAAAGTTACTACCCTTAGCGGCTAGTAATCAGCTCTGGAGGTAATGCTGTTTACAAAAGGTGCTGCTATAAAACCTAATTACTAAGTACAATGTCTGATTTTTGTTTAAAAGTAGTGGCCTTTCTCCTCCCTTTAGCAACAACATTATTTTTAGCTCAGAGGCTCCAATATATTCTTATGACCTTTATTGTCCATTGTTACAATAAATAAAGCACAAAAGCATTTAAACAAAGCAGCTGTGTGGCCTGCAACATAACAGTTTTTTTCTTGCACCCTTGGAGAAAGAATGCTAGTTTCTGATTGCATTCTAGGAGCTTACATGAAGTGAATGGTGTTCAGAAAATAATCAACTATCAGAACAACAAATCTTTGTGCTAGAAAAAATGCCTTCACTACCAGTGCTCTGAACATGCTCATTTCAGACATCTGCCCTTTGTATATACTTTTCTCAATATCTACAACATGCAAGGTCCCTTCAATCTATCTGGTGAGCCCTCTTCACCCTCTCAGACTTCCACACTCTTTTCAGATGCATGTTGATCTTGATCTTCTTTCCTTAATAATCCAGTCTCTTTGTAAGAAAAATTAACTTTATTTAATTAAGTATTACAGTATAACAATATATTAATAGAATCAACATCCGTAAGTGAAAACTAAGTTGCTTTTAAAGACTGAATTCTTAAAAACTATTTGAATTTCATTTAGTAACCATTATTATGTGTACTATGAAAAAACGCTGGTGTTAAATTTTTATAAATTATCATTTCACAGAAAATATTATCATTCCTGTTTCTTGCTCTGATTAGCTAAAACAGAAGTAGGTTCGGTACTGAAAGACAGTGTTTCAACTTTATATGGAATTAATTCTTTCAATTAATAATTGAAAAGAATATTTTCTCAGTATATTTTCTAGTATTTTTCCCATCAATTAGAATTTGTCACTCCTTTTAAGTTTCATAATTTAAAGACTCTGGAAAACCAGGATAAAGGAGAAAACAATCTCATGAATCTACCAGTTCTGTAGAAAATTCTTATGCCAAATATATGTGACCCTGACCCAAACTAATATGTAAACCCAATACAGTAGTAAATCAAACTTTTCTTTTTTAGAGTATTATTTTTGTGTTAGTATATTTAACAATTATGTTCTACTTAAGTATTACAACTGGGCTATTATTGTTTGCTTTAAGTCTTAACATAAATTTCATACACTTAAAAGTGGCCATTAAGAGTTTACTGGTCACCACCAGCTTTCACTGTGGTGGGTATGCATCAGGACAGTGAGAAAGTTTTCTTAGCAACAGGGAATTTTCTCTGCAATCTTGGTGTTGGCTCCCTCTACAGTAGACCACTTGTGGGTGTCCTGGGTCTCTTGCTTCCTATCGAATTTTCTAAAGTTCCTCCATCTTTCTGAAATAAGATACCATTTTGGACTCTTTGAGGGTGATCTTCAGTTTTTAAGTTGAGGTCTTCCTATCCCTGAGCACCAGAGATAGCCATGGATACACTGTGTGTACCACTTTCTAATTCTATGTCTTTTCTCTTTATTATCAAGATCTTTTTCTTATACAAGAATATTCTGTCACAGCTCTACCAAAAAGCTGTACTGACTACCCAGGTCATTCTCTCTCTCCTTCCCTAATAAGACTTATTCACGGATGTGGAATGATTGATCCAACTTTACATTGTCAAGGCATAACTAAAAATACTCACCCATTTCAAAATACTTGCTTTATATCTCAAACCAGATACTTCTGACTACTTTCTATTCAAGAATTAAATAATATATTGTACTACTTCTTATAGTGCATTAATTCTTTTAGGCAGCTAGTAGGTATAATAGATTAAAAATGTAATAAAATGAAGTTATCTTATTTCTCTTCTACATGCCTTTCCCCTCCCAAGTGGGGTGCTTGTCTTGTTCAAGCCCTTATATCATCTTACCTGTACATTCTGAAGTTACTGCAGAAGCAGTGCTCTTACCTAGTCCCTAATTCATCATCCAACTTCCACCTGACTGATTTTTCTAAGCAAACATCTTCAGTTATCATGTCCTTCCTTAAAACTCCTTTTTGGCGTCTCGGGATAAAGTGAGACCTCCCAGCATTACACACAACCCTACCCTTGCACGCACAGTCTCATCTCTCACTGCATGTTTGTACTGGCTAAAGGGACTTGCTTGCAGTCCTTGGATATGCTGTGCTATTTCACAGCCCTATTGCACCACAAGCCTAGAATGCCCTTCCTATTTCCGTCTGTGTGAAGAACATCTATCACCTTTCAAGATATCGCTTAGGCATCAATTATTTGTATAAAGCTTTCCCTACCTCTCTCCTAGATGATCTCTTAACTAAAGCCCTCCTTTGTTTCTCCTCTCCCTCACAATGTATCACAGGTATACTGTTCTCTAATAGCATCTCTAATACTTATTGTTCTGAGTTTTGTGCACAGCTGTCTCCATCTCTAAAATGTAAATTTCAAGAGCATAGAGGGCATTCTATTTCTGTATTCTACCATAAGTGAAGTGAAGTCGCTCAGTTGTGTCCGACTCTTTGCGACTCCATAGACTGTAGCCTACCAGGCTCCTCTGTCCATGGGATTTTCCAGGCAAGAGTACTGGAGTGGGTTGCTGTTTCCTTCTCCAGAGGATCTTCCCGACCCAGGGATCAAACCCGGGTCTCCTGTATTGCAGGCAGATGCTTTACTGTCTGAGCCACCAGGGAAGTCCATAAAATAGCACTAAATAAATGCTAAAGACATAATGAAGACGCATTTAAAGGCAACAAGTTATTCCTAAGTTTTTTCAGCATCTGTTTTGAGCTGCAGAAAGGCGCTTGTTAAAATCCACCGGACATCTCCACACATGTCTTGCAAGTAACTTGACTGCAAAATGGCCACAACAAAATTCATTATTTTCCCCTGAAAGTTATTCCTCTACCTGAATCTCCTAAGTTGACCAATGACATCATGATCTACTCTCTGACCCAAACTAAAAACTCACCTTCCTACTTCTGGTCTATCCCTCCTTAGTCTATCACTCCTAGTCATCAGTTATCTTAATAAACAATATCTTTAACCATGTTATTTCCCTACTCGAACACTGCATTCTATGGCTTATTCTGTTAATAGGATAAACTCAGACAATTTGACCAGAACTCTTTTAATCTGGCAACACCTATCTTTCTAGCCTCATCTTTTGCAAATTCCTTCCATGGACCTTAATTTTAAACTCCACAGAACGTATAAAGACATGCAGGTAGGTGGGCAATAGAAAGCCATCTCTAATGGAAATATATATGTTTCCAGGTGTCAGAAGCAGGAAGAGAAAGCAAAATCCAATCATCCTGCCATATTTAAATGTGTTGGAGGGTAATGGTATTAATCTCTCTATGGAACTCTCATACACAGACATACTAGACATAGATGGAGAACAGGGAAAAATGGATGGGTAATCAGAGAGCAATGACACAGTCTACCTGGTATTCAGAGGAGAGAGACAACGAACAAGGGGACCAAGAACAATCTATACAAACCTTTCTGATTTCGGAAGCTGGTATTCAGAAGATATTTGACTGAACGATCAATGTTCAGGAAAGCAATGGTTAATCAGATATCACTATAAAATGTCCTAAGACTATCCAGTTGCCTCTGCTCCTGTTTAGAGGACATTCATTTTCTCAACACGTCAAAGAGATCACTCTCATGGTCAGTTAATAAACTGGTATTCTAGTCTACCTAAGTTGTCTCTTTTCCATGGATCTGAATAATCCCGAGTCGGTGCACAATATCATCTTGTGAATATCAAATGCTGAGAACCATTTTTCAGGCAATGGTATATTGTCCAATATAATAGTAATAGAAGCTTGAGGAACTTAAGGCTGCCAGCCAGTCTCTTCCAGCATTGCTTTAGCTGCTGACAGATATGCCTCTGCAGACATGCTAAAACTCAATTCATATCTTGCTGCTGTCAGGAGGATTCCTTAACAACCTCTGTCCCCAACCTAGTTAGTTGTTTTTGTACTCTTATCTAACCTAACTATGTTAGCTACATATGATAGCTAACTGTAATATCTGACTGCTTCCCTACTAGCCTCTGTACTCCCTGAAGACTGATGTCATCTTTATTGTGTGCTTTGCTCATAATAAGTGTAGATGAATCATGTGAATTCTTAATCCTGATTTGCAATACCTCAAACTCCAATATTTAAAAAGTCAAAAAACTCCAAATGAGTTTTAATTTATATTAATTTAAAAGAAAGCAGTTGTCATAAAATACATCAGGGGGTAAAAAATTATGGCAAAGCAGATATATTTACCTGTCAAACATAGAAACTGCTATTAGGAAGGCTAATTCAAACCTATTCTAATTGCCCTGTGTCACTCAATCCAATCTGTTAGCTTCCTATCCGTGCAATGGCATAGCTACCATCAGTCTCATAGCATTCTGTGAGGATGAACAGAGATACTATACTTAGAGACATCGCATTAAAAACTAGTTAAATAGACATCGCATTTAATCTAAGTAAATCTACAGAACCACATAACAGCAAGAAATTGACTTGCCTTACCCTCCACTGGAAGCTTCCTCTCAGTACAGACCATGCATTTCTTCTCAGGAAGTCTAGAAAAGCTGGTGAGCTCACTCCAGGATAAAAGGGAAGGACTACAAGAGCAGAACTTACAGTGACTTTGTTTACCCTGGAGTCCTAATGAGTCTGTTAAAAACATGAAACCTGTCTATGCTTCTCCCCTGAGATCTCCAAAATGATACTGGCTAGAGGACTTAAAGCGGGAGCTCTGCATTAACAAACTTGAACACTTTAGAAATGAAGACTAAGAAACAGGACCATATTATCTTTGGAATGCTATTAGAAAATATGTAGCTATCTAAAATTCCCCTTACGTTCTTCCGGTTTCATTTCAGTTATTTTTTGTAGCCAATTTTTCCACGTTTGGCAGTCACAAGGCTCATGGGCTTCACCAAGGCACTCCCTGAAGAGGAAAACATGGAAAAGGCAATTTTAAAACATCCTTCATCAACATCAAGATAAAAGAGCAGGTGGGAAGTACTTTTTGAATGTAAAGTTGAGAACACTGCAGCAGAGCGGCCACTGAGAGATGAAGCATCTCAGCAGAGGAATGCAAGCATGACTCTACAGCTCGGCAGCACTAGGCCAGAGTTTTCCTTCAGCAGTGTATTTATTCACACATTTTAAAAAGCTCTAAACAGATTAACTAATATTTATAACTTAGTCGTTCAACTTCCTAGGTGGTGCTAGTGGTAAAGAATCTTCCTGCCAATGCAGGAGACATAGGAGATGTAGGTTTGATCCCTGGGTGGGGAAGATACCCTGGAGAAGGAAATGACAACCTACTCCTGCATTCTTGCCTTCTAAATGCTGGCGTGCATTGTCATTTCCTTCTCCAGGGTATTTCCCTCATCCAGGGATCAAACCTGTATCTCCTGTGTTGCAAATAGTTGGACACGACTGAAGTGACTTAGCACGCAGGCAGGTCTTAAGAGCGGTAAAGATATTTTTATCAGTTAAGTTCTGTCTCACTAACAATTTAAATTTTTGCAATTCAAAGTGTGTTCCCCTGGGGAACAGCACTGCCATTACTAGGGAGCTTGTTTACCTGCAGAGGAGCAGATTGCATAAGACATACTGATTAGAATCTGCCTCTGCTCAAAATCACCATATGACCCCTCTGCATTTTAAAGTTTGTGAAGTACTATTTTACATTACATTCTTGTCACTACTTTTACCTCTGAATCCCCAAGTAGCAGCAAGGGCAATCTAACTTACCTTCAAGTGTTTGACAAATGCTAATTTTCAGTTCTATTGGCATTTGGCAAATTTTGATTTAAATAATACAAACCATATCAATGTATCATTTGTAACTTAATTATATATTCTTTCTATAGGCATATAAAAGTCAAACATTAAAAATGACATAGAGCCATTATGAAATGTTTAATTCAATATATTATACTCTATAGGACAAATTGTTGCAGTTAATAACAAAATATCATTTTGGGGAAAGAAAAAGGCAATCTATAGGTGCCATCATCACCATTATCATCACCAGTGTATTTTAAACAAAAAATCTTATTTACAATTTAGCTTTGTTAAGAAGACATGCCAACTGACAGGTAGAGTCTTAAAAACAATTATGAGGTAACACTCCACTGTGTTAAGAATGTGTCAATTCTACTTCATACCCATGGCTACTATTTTTGAAAAACAAGACAGAACAAGTGTATGGAAGAATGTGGAAAAACTGGAACCCCTGTGCGTGGCTGGTAGGAATGTAAAATGATGCAGATGTTATGGAAAACACTTCCTCAAAGAGTTTCAACGGGATTGAAAACAAGGACTCAAACTTTTATGCCAGTGCTCATCACATTATTCACAACAGTCAAAAGATGGGAACTGGACTGTTCACTCACATATGACTGGATAAACAACGAACATATATATATATATATATATACACACACACACACACCCAGTGAAGTATTAGTCATAAAAAGGTGTATATATATATATATATATATATATATATATATACACCCACGAAATGTCAGTCATAAAAAGGAATGAGCTTCTGATACATGCTATAACATGGAAAGAATCTTGAAGACATGTTAAGTGAAATAAACCAGATACAAAAGGACAAATATTGTATGACTCCACTAGAATAGGGACATTCATAGAAACAAAAAGTAGAATGATGGTTACCAGGAGATGTGGCAGGGAGGCAGGATGAGGAGTTACTGCTTAATGGTTACAGAGATTTTGTTTGGGATGATAAAAATGTTCTAAAATGGATGGGATGACAGTTTCACAACACTGAATGTACTTAATGCCATCAAATTGTATACCTAAAAAGATCACTGCGTACATCTTGAAAGAATAATTTTCTTAGATTTCTGATTATTGCCATATCTGGTATTTGGGAAATCTTTTCCAAAACTGGTTTTATATAGCTCCTTAGCAACTTAGCTATAATTTAACAGCCTTTAAAAAAATACTGCTTTGATTAAAAGTGGAAGTTGCTGCATTTGGTATATATTTTAGCACACATTAAATCAACTCTGCTTTCCAGAATGTAGGGATATCTGTGATAACTGTTCATTTTAATTTGACACATATATGAGTAAGAAATACACCACAGATCTAAGAACAGTATTTCCATGTGTTGTCTGAAAATGGAATATAGAATCTATATTTTTCATGAATCATCAAAAAAACCCAAATGAACATAAAAAACCAACGTGCAGAAATTTTAAAAATCTGCAATATCTAAAACAAAACAAATGAAGTCAGTAAAATAAATCATTTTCAATAAGTTTAGGATTTCCCTCCTCCCCCGGCATATTCACTATTTTTTTCTAGTAGAATCAGTATGACTGTGCTGTCAGCACATTTTCTGACAGAAAAAAAAAAAAATAATGGAGGAAGAAGTCCTTTGCTTTCAAATAGAGTCTGAAAAAAATGAATGCCATGTCTTCAAAAGGCCGAACTTGCTTATTAGTGGGCTTGGCTCACTGAGGCCATGCTGCATTAGAGAGCAGTATCAGTTTTTCTTTTCTAGAACCTCACAGGAGGGCACAGGTGCTTCCTCAATCGTTAGCCTAATCAGTATGATCATGTCTGAGTGTTATAGCCCGTTGGCACAGTTTCTACCACTTTACAATGCAATGCTAAGAGTGGGTATAAAAAGCAGCTTATAAATAAAGGAGGAGCTAGGGCAAAAACCACAAATGAGAAAGTGTTGCCATTGAATACTACTAAGTTTCTCTGAAAACTAAGGTATAAGAGAAAACAAGCCTGAACTTCTGCAAAGCACAGTAATGACAATGTTGTCAGACGTTAATAGGTGACTGATAATCTAGATCTCACCATGTGTAGGAAGAGAGAGTATTCTGATAGAAATAATGAAGATACTGGAAAGTTCTGCAGATATTGGAAAGCTAAACTCCTGAAGAAAGTGTTAACCAAGACACCAATGACGGGTGGCAAATACTTTGACAAATTGTCATCATATAGGCTAGTGGGAGAAAGCATTCTAGGTTCAGTTATTAAGGGCACAGAACTTGTTGGTGAACAAGTTAGAACAAAAAGGGCTAGCCGTGGTGGGAAGAAAAATGCCTACTCCCACCTTCCCTCCTAACAATGAATATGTTCATTCTATCCAGGCAGACATATCCTGGGGACAACTCTCAGCTGATTCTGTCACATTTAGTTTAAAAAAAAAAAAAAGAAATTATTATTGGCATTTCTGATGGTTTTTGCAATCATATTTAGAAAATATTTTTGAACTTTTGGGAGAAAGAAGCAAACCCTGAATCACATGCTTTTGTTTTATAAAGATCTCTCTTGCAAAGCTTCCTTTTGCATGAGGCAGATTTTTTGTCTTTGAAACACGAGATAAGGGCAGCAGAATTCTGCTTAGAACTTCTTTTTTCCTTAGAATTTCTGACTACAGGCAAAGCTCTGAATATAGTCAGTGAATATGAGTAGGAAGCTATGTAAAAACAAAAAATGCCAATTAATGGTTAGAGAAGTGAAGCAATAGAAAAATCCTAGAAAATACATATATCATAAACCTACATATATCTATCTTATAGCTTAAGGAATTTCAAAACTGAAAAGTAACAAGGTTAAGTCTTGAATTGCTGTTAGAAAATGATACTATTTGCTAAGTCCTACCATCCTGCCACCAGGAGGAGTAAATAAGCGTGATCTTAAATCCACGTGGCCATTCACAGATCCCTTAAACTGGGATAAAATTCCAAGTAGGGCCTGCGATTTTGGCATATAGTTTCCAATGGAGATTGAGTCTATCCAGCCTAATATTTTGGGTATGAGAAAGAGTAAGCTGCCATATTTCTCTAAACACTACATTAGAAATGTACAGCTTATAGCATCATGTGTGTGTATGCAGATGTATGTTTTACAATCTAATCTATCTTGGTAGGTTTCTCTATTAGTTTCCATATTTTCAGTTAATCCAAACTTGCTACCTATAGCATACAAAGAGAGGTGAGGAAGAATACAAGAACATAAAAGCTAATTCTGAGTAAAAAACTAATAAAAACTAGACCACAGAAACCAAAGTTTATCATCTTATCTTCTAAATATTTTACTAATTGTGTTTTCTATTTTCTAAACATTTTATTAATGTATGGTTTCCATTTTTGTAGGCTCTTCAAAAACCCTCTTAATCAGTTTTTTCTAAACCAGGGAAGCTTACACGAACCAGAGAGCTCAGAAAATGATTTTCCAAAGGATAGTACATAATTAGTAACATTCTAGGTAGAGTGCTTGAAGGTACTAGAACTTAAGTTCCTCAAGAAACTAACTTCAAATAAGTTCTTTTATTTCCTTATTTTAAATACTCTTAGACTCATATTCATCTAAGGATAATTTATCTACAATTAAGTTTATGTATATTCATTAACTCACTTCCCATTTCTGTTGCTGGATCCTTATCTCTTCTGCTGGGGTAATGAGGTGGAATTAAGGGTCAACCACTGAATAATAAAATATGTAAGATGAAAAATCTGTTGCTGCTGTTCAGTCGCTAAGTAGTATCCGACTCTTTTGTGACCCCATGGACTGGAGCCTACCAGACTCCTCTGTTCATGGGATTTCCCAGGCAAGAATACTGAGGAGGGTTGCCATTTCCTCCTCCAGGAGATCTCCCCAACCCAGGGATCAAAATCATATTTTCTGCATTGGCAGGCAGGTTCTTTACCACTGAGTCACTTCAGTTTAGTTCAGTCGCTCAGCTGTGTCTGACTCTTTGCGACCCCATGGACTGCAGCACGCCAGGCCTCCCTGTCCATCACCAACTCCCGGAGTTTACTCAAACTCATGTCCATCTAGTTGGTGATGCCATCCAAGCATCTTATCCTCTGTGGTCCCCTTCTCCTTCTGTCTTCAATCCCTCCTAGCATCGGGGTCTTTTCAAATGAATCAGCTCTTCACATCAGGTGGCCAAGTACTGGAGCTTCAGCTTCAGCATCAGTCCTTCCAATGATTATTCAGGACTGATTTCTTTTAGGATGGACTGGTTGGATCTCCCTGCAGTCCAAGGGACTCTCAAGAGTCTTCTCCAACACCACAGTTCAAAAGCATCAATTCTTTGGTGCTCAGCTTTCTTTACAGTTCACTCTCACATCCATCCATGACTACTGCAAAAACCCTAGCCTTAACTAGACGGACCTTTGCTGGCAAAATAATGTCTTGCTTTTTAATAAGCTGTGCCACTAGGGAAGCCCGAAAGTGAAAATTAGGTGTGTGTTTCTTAAATGTTGTGAAAAAACTACCGCATGTGGATACCGGTATATGGATATACTCTAAATATTTACTCAGTATTTTGTTGCTATTTTACTTCTTGAATCTGATTTAGTTATGAAAGTAGTAAACACTGTTTTTCTTTTATTAATCACTATATTCAAGCAGTTAGCATAGAAGCCTAGCAAACTTTTTCGGTAAAGGATCAGATAGTAAATATTTTGAGTTTTCCAGGCCACATGGTCTCTGCTACAACTACTCAATACTGTCACAGTTTGAAAGCAGCCACAGACGATAGGTAAACAAACTGACGTGAGCAGGTATGGCTGTGTTCTAACAAAACTTTATTTTAAAAAATTGGTGCAGACACTATGTTGTTGACACCTGACCTAGAATCCACTGCTGTATATAGGCTGGCAGTTCAAATAATAGTTTTAGCTAATGATAATGATGATGAGTGTAAGAAATAGATCTTTCATGGTAGAGACATTTCCGTAACTATGCCTTTTTACCATCTAGCAGTGCTACAATTTGACTTTGGATTCTGATAGGTATACTAAATAAAGATTAGTGTTTTATATCTACCTCAAATATATCCTTGCATATGTAATAAATCTGGAAATGAGTAAAAAGCATTATAAATACTATTTCTTCCTCTGATCATTAAACAAAAACAAAAGTTATCATAATTGAAACTACTCTGAATAAAGTATAATGCTGATATTAGACACACACACAGTCAAGTGACTACACATACTGACTACACATCCATTACTGATTCATCATCAGTTCACACTTACTAAGTACTTATCAGGCACTAGAAATTATATAAAACACATGATACATCAAGTGGTTTCTAACTGGGACTGTGCAACAGAATCACATAAAGAGTTTTTCTCCAAAATCCACTAAATCAGAATTTCCCTTGTTGGGGTCTAGAATGAAAATATGGAAAAGCTGTCTTATATTAAACTCTGGGCATCCCTGGTTAAGTATCACTGCTAGACACTTCTACTTTAAGAAAAGATATCAAACTCTAAATATTTTCTAATCTAAGGTCAATAATTTGGTATTAAAGTTCAAGTTCATGGGTTCTAGCATCAAACAGAGATGAATTCTAATCTCATTTCTGCCAGTTCCTAGCTATATAACCCATGGAAACCACTCTGCATCTAAGTTTCCTTATCTGTAAAATGGGTATAATAACAGCATTCCATTCACAGCACTGTTGGGAGAATTCAATATTTGAAAATTTTGACAAGGTGGTTGGCACACATCAAGCACACCGTAAACTATCACCACTGTACACATTTTTTAATGAATAATAATGGTATCAAAAATACAACTTAAAGGCATGATTCAGAGTATAAAGTCTCTTTAAAAACTGTCAGAAAGGTGACTAGGCTATTCCAACTTGACCTGTACTGACCAGCAGAAGAGGTGTCCTTTTCCACAGTCCACAGCAGGAGCTCTTAGCAAGGGGAAGCTGAGTGTGTCAGACCCAGAGGTGTTTGATCCTTGTTTTGTCAGTCTGACTGCTCTTTCACAGCCTGGAGTAGGACACCATTTAATGGCAGGATTATTTTCAACAAAGGCCTGTTTAAACAGCAATAACAAAACATAAAAAAATATTTTAACTTTCAATTCTAACAGAGCGTACCCTATGTCAATTTACTTCAGAATGAATGAAATGAAAAGAATGAAATGAAAAAACAAAGTGTAGTCAGTTTCAAGAAATACTTAAAACAGTACTGGAATGTATTAAATAAGAAGGAAAAAATGTGGCAATTACCTTAGTAATAATTTTTAAAATTTATGTATTATTTAATCTAAGAACCAAGTAGACTGATGACAGAATAAAAATGCAACTATTCATACAGAAAATGTGTAATTTAAAAATGTTTTTCTCACAATATGCACTTTTCTGATGGAAAATAATTATAATAAATAAAATCTTATTTGAGGGTTAGCTGTATTAGAATAACACGTTTCTACATGGTACTTTAATAATACATAAAAATAAATATTACAAACACAGAGTTATCATAGGATCCAGTAATTCCACTTCTACAATATATACCCCAAATAATTAAAAGCAGGGACTGGAATAGATATTTGTACACCAATATGCACAGGAGCATTACTACTGCTGCTGCTAAGTTGCTTCAGTCGTGCCTGACTCTGTGAGACCCCACAGACGGCAGCCCACCAGGCTCCCTCATTCCTGGGATTTTGGACCAGGTTGCCATTTCCTTCTCCAATGCATGAAAGTGAAAAATGAAAGTGAAGCCACTCAGTCGTGTCCAACTCTTAGCGACCGCATGGACTGCAGCCTACCAGGCTCCTCTGTCCATAGGATTTTCCAGGCAAGAGTACTGGAGTGAGGTGCCATTGCCTTCTCCAAGGAGCATTATTAACACTAATCAAAAGGCACAAACAACTCAAATGTCCATGGATGAAAGTGTGGATAAACAAAATGTGCTACATACTTTGTTGGAATATTAGTTAGTATTAGTTGTTCAGTTGTGCTCGACTCTTTGCGACCCCATGGACTGCAGTCCACCAGGCTCCTCTGTCCATGAGATTTTCCAAGCAAGGATACTGGAGTGGGTTGCCATTTCCTTCTCCAGGGGATCTTCCCAACCCAGGGATCGAACCTGCGTCTCCTGCACTGCAGGCAAATCCTTTACTGACTGAGCTACAAGGGAAGCACAATATTATTGGAATATTACTCAACCTTAAAAAGAAATTCTGATAAATGCTACAATGAGAATGAACCTTGAAGACATTAAGCTATGTGTAATAAACCAGGCACATAAGGATAAATACTGTGATTCCACTTACATGAAATAATATAATATTATATGGATATAATATGGATTACAAGGACACTGTATGATTCTACTTATATGATTCCACCAGGCTTCCTTGGGTCAGGAAATCCTCTGGAGCAGGAAATGGCAACTCACTCCAGTATGCTTGTCTGAGAAATCACATGGACAGAGGAGCCTGACAGGCTCCAGTCCATGGGGTTGCAAGAGTCAGACATGACTTAGTGACTAAACCACCACTGCTACCACTTATATAAGATGCCCAGAAACACATAGAGACAGAAAGTAGAACAGTGCTTACTGGTGGCTATGGGAAGGGGAAATGGGGCATTTGTGTTTACGGAAACAGAGTTTCAGTTTGGGATGATGAAAAAAATTCTAACCATGAAGGGTAATGATGGTTCCACAATAATGTAAAAGTACTTCATAACAACAAATTGGTCACTTAAATCTGTTTAAACTGGTAAAGCTTATGTGCATTTTATCACAATAATGAAAAAAAAAAAACCAAACCAATATGATACTTTCTATGTTAAAGAAACAGTACGACTTCTTTTTTAAAAATATATTAGGGTTCAGACTCTGAAAAAATCTGAACATGCCTGTTAAATTCCACAAAAAAGATTTGCATATAGTAATGAATAACTCCTGAGTGAAAATAAAGAAGATAAGGGAAAAAGAAGATGAAATAAACATTGTAATTTATTATATGAAATGATCACTTGAAATATAAAAAAATCCATAAATTTCCAGGTTGATAATCTTTATTTCTAAATATTTGTACTGAGGAGTAAAAATACATCATTTAGAAAATTTAAAATAGCTACTATTTAATATGAATGTTTTTTTGACCAATTAGTTACAAAAGTTCAACACGCAAATCAACAAAAGTTCTGCACAATAGTTTTATTTTCTGGTAAACTACTATTGCCACTTTTCACTTTTACTTGTATCATAATTATAAAACAATACTTTAGCTTAAAGCCTTAATTTAGGCCAACTGAGAGACAAAAGTCATAGTTTATTACTTTGCTTTCAAAAACAGAACAAAAAACTAAAATTTTTAATACAGGTTTAATAAAATTTAAATTGTAGAGATTACACAGATAATTGGCAACATACCTTAATATCAACTGTAGGTATCGTTTGTCCATCTCCTTAGAAACTACACTTTCTATTATATCCACAGGCACAAGTTGGAAGCAATCATACGCAGGGCAGAAAATGTTGTGAGCTTCACCTTCTTGAATTTTCAGATTCAAAAACCTAATAAAATTGTCAATTGATAGAAAAAAAGCAAGGATACAATTTATTTGCACATTCTAAGAATTTTTCCTAATGCTGAATTTTCTGTTAAGAATATAATTAAAACACAACAATAAACAAAGTGTGCAATACCAACTGTAATACATTAACTCAAATAATTCACAAACACTGAGCATTTATTATCTGCCCAGCCATTCACTATATGACTATTTATTTATACGCATCTATGTTTTATACATTTTTTACATTTGTTTCCTTTGTCCTCTTTAAAAACTTGAAACAATATATTTAAGAGTAAAAATTTAGAGGTCAGGGTCTTGAGATTAGTGATAGATGAGCCTAAACGGACTGCTTTAAATAAACCAAATGTCTTGGATTAGCATCACTGGACTTAGAGCTCCCTGGGAAAGGCCTGTCTCCCGTGATTTCCAGTATACTCCACTTCCAATGAGCTGGAAATACCACAAGAAAACCACTGTTCTCACGGTATTTTTGCCTTTTCCATTTCTGGTTTTAGCTAAGAGAAAAAAATAGTATGTGCAAATAAAAAATGGCATGTGTACATGACAGAAAAATCAGAGCATCCAAATGTTTGAACTTAAAACTAAATAGAATTCACACTAGTTTCAAATAAATTCAAATAAAGTAACTTTAGTCACATTCTCCTAAGTTTCATTTAAAGTAAATGTGTGCCTACAAGTGAGCCAGATTCAATCAGCATGACTGTCATGAAATTGTATTGCATTTGCATTGATTGAAAGCTAAGTGGTAGAAGAACTAAACTTGGTTAATGTTTCTAAATTTTTGTAAAAGGCCTGTCTCCCGTGATTTCCAGTATACTCCACTTCCAATGAGCTGGAAATACCACAAGAAAACCACTGTTCTCACGGTATTTTTGCCTTTTCCATTTCTGGTTTTAGCTAAGAGAAAAAAATAGTATGTGCAAATAAAAAATGGCATGTGTACATGACAGAAAAATCAGAGCATCCAAATGTTTGAACTTAAAACTAAATAGAATTCACACTAGTTTCAAATAAATTCAAATAAAGTAACTTTAGTCACATTCTCCTAAGTTTCATTTAAAGTAAATGTGTGCCTACAAGTGAGCCAGATTCAATCAGCATGACTGTCATGAAATTGTATTGCATTTGCATTGATTGAAAGCTAAGTGGTAGAAGAACTAAACTTGGTTAATGTTTCTAAATTTTTGTTTAGAGATATTTACTTAGACTACTTCCAAAAATGTGCTATAAATAAGTAAGCATATTTAATAAATATTTGGATTTTTTTTTTTAAATAAGTGATTTAGAAAGGTCATATTCGATTCTCAATATTCTACGCCTTTAAAAAAAGACAGCAATGGTACAGAATTAAGCCACACAAAATTCAAGAGATTTTTGAGATGGCACTGTAACATAGTGTAACTTTTAGAAGAAAAGGTTTTCTACTTATATTTTATTTAGATAAACATTAAAATGTGTTTCATGTCCTACTCTAGGCACACTGGTTGAGGCAGTAGGGAAAAGGCATCCTAGAAAGTGACAGGAATCTAACCCAAGGTCAATTAAATGGTCAAGAGCAAGACTTGGAATTAGAGAATTCCAGGTCTGCCGCTCACAAGTTGTATGATCTTAAGTAATTATCACGTAACTGTTCTGTGCCTCAATTTCACTATTTATAAAATGGAGGTAACAACATGTACTTCCCAGAGTGTTTTCAGATGATATGATACAATGTATGTGAAATATCTACATGGTGCTGAGCACAGAATAAAGAATTACAAAATTTTACTGAGGGTTCATTAATAATATTTCCCATGGAGAAAGAAGAAAGAAACTTTTGAAGTATGAACTTCCCTTGCCTGAGGAGATATATATTTAAAAAAAAAAAATCACTAAGACTGATGTCAAAGACCTTACAGTCCACCTTTTGTTCTAGAAGTTTGCGGTTTCAGGTCTTACATTACAGTCCTTAAATTCATTCTGAATATATTTTTATGCATGGTATATGAAAGCAGTCCAATTTGATTTTTTTATATGTGACTGTCTAGTTTGCCCAGCACCATTTACTGAAAATACTAATATTGTCTCTTCTCCATCGTATATTCTTTCCTCATTTGTCACAGATTAATTGTCCCTGTAAGTGTGAGCTCACTTCAGGGCTCTTTTATTCTGTTCCATAGAGCTATGTGTTTTTGTGCCAGGACCGTACTGTTTTGATAACTGCAGCTCTGTTGTTCTTCAGTTGCTCAGATGTGCCCAGCTCTTTGCAGCCCCAAGGACTGCTGCACACTAGGTTTCCCTGTCCTTCCCCATCTCCCTGGAGCTTGCTCAAACGCATGTCCATCGAGTCGGTGATGCCATCCAAGCCTCTCATCCTAGGTCGTCCCCTCTCATCCTGCAAACTATATTTCCCAGTATCAGGGTCTTTTCCAATGAGTCAGCTCCTTGCATCAGGTGGCCAAAGTATTGGAGCTTCAGCATCAGTCTTTTCAGTGAATATTTAGGGTTCATTTTCTTTAGGATTGACTGGTTTGATCTTCTTGTAGTCCAAGGGACTCTCAAGAGTCTTCTCCAACACCACAGTTTAAAAGCATCAATTCTTGGGTGCTCAGCTTTCTTTATGTCCAACTCTCACATCCATACATGACTGCTGGAAAAACCATAGCTTTGACTATATGGATCTTTGTAGTAACGTTTAAAATCAGGGAGTGTGACAAATTTAACTTCATTCTTTTTCTCAAGATTGCTTTGGCTATTAAGGGTCTTTTGTATTTCCATACAATTTTTAGAATTATTTGTTCTAGTTATGTGAAAAATGTCCTCAAAAATTTGTAATAGTGTAAAGAGCAATGGCACCCCACTCCAGTACTCTTGCCTGGAAAATCCCATGGATGGAGGAGCCTGGTAGGCTTCAGTCCATGGGGTCGCTAAGTCGGACCTGACTGAGTGACTTCACTTTCACCTTTCGCTTTCATGCACTGGAGAAGGAAATGGCAACCCACTCCAGTGTTCTTGCCTGGAGAATCCCAGGGACGGGGGAGCCTGGTGGGCTGCCGTCTATGGGGTCACACAGAGTCGGACACGACTGAAGTGACTTAGCAATAGCAATAGCAAAGAGATGCTGAGACTAAAAATTTGAGAACTGCTAACTACAAAGTTGCTTTTTCAACAAAGCAGGAATCACTTCCCTTTAGCTCTGAACAGGTTCCCTGTGACGTCAGATATAGTTTTCCTAAATAGTCCCCTGTCACAGTGCACAATGCACATAGATAAGAGTTAATATATGATGATGTTTTAAAATTTTATGTATTCTAAATACATTAGCGCGGCACTGTAGTGCCAAGCGGCTGAGAGGAGCTACCTCACAGCCAAGGTCAGTAGTGGTGGCCGTGATGAGATATCCCACATCCATAGTAAGGAGCAGCAGCTGTGCTTTGCTAGAGCAGCTGTGAAGAGATATCCCATGTCCAAGGTAAGAGAAACCCAAGTAAGACAGTAGGTGCTCAAAGAGGGCATCAGAGGGCAGACAGAGTGAAACCACAATCACAGAAAACTAACCAATCTAATCACATGGACCATAGCTTTGTCTAATTCAATGAAACTAAGCCATGTGTGTGGGGCCACCCAAGACAGGAGGGTCATGGTTGAGAGTTCTGACAAAATGTGGTCCACTGGAGAAGGGAACGGCAAACCACTGCAGTATTCTTGCCTTGAGAACCCCATGAACAGTGTGAAAAGGCAAAAAGATAGGACCTGAAAGATGAACTCTCCAGGTCGGTAGGTGCTCAATATTCTACTGAAGATCAGTGGAGAAAAACTCCAGAAAGAATGAAGGGATGGTGCTAAAGCAAAAATACCCAGCTGTGGATGTGACTGGTGATAGAAGCAAGGTCCAATGCTGTAAAGAGCAATACTGCATAGGAATGTTAGGTCCATGAATCAAGGTAAATTGGAAGTGGTCAAACAGGAGATGGCAAGAGTAAATGTCAACATTCTAGGAATCAGCGAACTAAGATGGACTGGAATGGGTGAATTTAACTCAGATGACCATTATGTCTACTACTGTGGGCAGGAATCCCTCAGAAGAAATGGAGTAGCCATCATGGTCAACAAGAGAGTCTGAAATGCAGTACTTGGATGCAATCTCAAAAACAACAGAATGATCTCTGTTCATTTACAAGGCAAACCATTCAATATCACAGTAATCCAAGTCTATGCCCCAACCAGTAACACTGAAGAAGCTGAAGCTGAATGGTTCTATGAAGACCTATAAGACCTTCTAGAACTAACACCCAAAAAAGAAGTCCTTTTCACTAGTGGGGACTGGAATGCAAAAGTAAGAAGTCAAGAAACACCTGGAGTAACAGACAAATTTGGCCTTGGAGTACAGAATGAAGCAGGGCAAAGGCTAATAGAGCTCTGCCAAGATAACGCACTGGTCATAGCAAACACCCTTTTCCAACAACAAAAGGGAAGACGCTATACATGGACATCACGAGAAGGCCAGCACTAAAATCAGATTGATTATATTCTTTGCAGCCAAAGATGGAAAAGCTCTATACAGTCAGCAAAAACAAGACTGGGAGCTGACTGTGGCTCAGATCATGAACTCCTTATTGCCAAATTCAGACTTAAATTGAGGAAAGTACGGAAAAACACTAGACCATTCAGGTATGACCTAAATCAAATCTCTTACGACTATACAGTGGAAGTGAGAAATAGATTTAAGGGACTAGATATGATAGATGGCCTGATGAACTATGGACAGAGGTTCAGCAATTGTACAGGAGACAGGGATCAAGACCATCTCCAAGAAAAAGAAATGCAAAAAGGCAAAATGGCTATCTGGGGAGGCCTTACAACTAGCTGTGAAAAGAAGAGAAGTGAAAGGCAAAGGAGAAAGGAAAGATATACCCATTTGAATGCAGAGTTCCAAAGAAAAGCAAGGAGAGATAATAAAGCCTTCCTCAGTGATCAGTGCAAAGAAATAGAGGAAAGCAATAGAATGGGAAAGACTAGAGATCTCTTCAAGAAAATTAGAGATACCAAGGGAATATTTCATGCCCAGATGGGCTCAATAAAGGACAGAAATGGTCTGGACCTAACAGAAGCAGAAGACATTAAGAAGACGTGGCAAGAATACACAGAAGAACTGCACAAAAAATATCTTCATGGCCCGGATAATCACGATGGTGTGATCGCTCACCTAAAGCCAGACATCTTGGAATGTGAAGTCAAGTGGACCTTAGGAAGCATCACTACGAACAAAGCTAGTGGAGGTGATGGAATTCCAGTTGAGCTGTTTCAAATCCTGAAAGATGATGCTGTGAAAGTGCTGTACTCAATATGCCAGCCAATTTGGAAAACTCAGCAGTGGCCACAGGATTGGAAAAGATCAACTTTCATTCCAGTCCCAAAGAAAGACAATGCCAAAGAATGCTCAAACTACCACACAATTGCACTCATCTCACACGCTAGTAAAGTAATGCTCAAAATTCCCCAAGCCAGGCTTTAGCAATAGGTGAACCGTGAACTTCCAGATGTTCAAGCTGGTTTTAGAAAAGGCAGAGGAACCAGAGATCAAATTGCCAACATTTGCTGGATCATTGAAAAAGCAAGAGATTTCCAGAAAAACATTTATTTCTACTTTATTGACTACGCCAAAGTCTTTGACTGTGTGGATCACAACAAACTGTGGAAAATTCTTCAAGAGTTGGGAATACCAGACCACCTGACCTGCCTCTTGAGAAATCTGTATCCAGGTCAAGAAGCAACAGTTAGAACTGGAAATGGAACACAGACTGGTTCTAAATTGGGAAAGGAATACGTCAAGACTGTATATTGTTACCCATTTTTATGATGCCACCCATCATGAGAAACACTGGGCTGGATGAAGTACAAGCTGGAATTAAGACTGCCTGGAGAAATATTAATAACCTCAGATATGCAGATGACACCACCCTTATGGCAGAAAGTGAAGAAGAACTAAAGAGCCTCTTGATGAAAGTGAAAGAGGAGAGTGAAAAAGTTGGCTGAAAGCTCAACATTCAGAAAACTAAGATCATCACATCCAGTCCCATCACTTCATGGGAAATAGATGGGGAAATAGTGCAAATAGTGGCTGACTGTATTTTTTTGGGCTCCAAAATCACTGCAGATGGTGACTGCAGCCATGAAATTAAAAGACACTTACTCTTTAGAAGGAAAGTTATGACCAATCTAGACAGCATATTAAAAAGCAGAGACATTACTTTGCCAACAAAGGTCCGTCTAGTCAAGGCTATGGTTTTTCCTGTGGTCATGTATGGATGTGAGAGTTGGACTGTGAAGAAGGCTAAGCACCGAAGAATTGATGCTTTTGAACTGTGGTGTTGGAGAAGACTCTTGAGAGTCCCTTGGACTGCAAGGAGATCCAACCAGTCCATCCTAAAGGAGATCAGTCCTGGGTGTTCACTGGAAGGACTGATGCTGAAGCTGAAACTAGAATACTCTGGCCAACTGATGCGAAGACCTGACTCATTTGAAAAGACCCTGATGCTGGGAAAGATTGGAGGCAGGAGGAGAAGGGGACGACAGAGGATGAGACTGTTGCATGGCATCACCAACTCCATGAACACGAGTTTGCGTAAACTCAGGGAGTTGGTGAGAGACAGGGAGGCCTGGCGTGCCTTAGTCCATGGGGTCACAAAGAGTTGGACACGAATGAACAACTGAACTGAACTGAAATACATCAGAGCAGGTTTATCTATTTCTGGAGAATTAAATGACAGAACCCAGAAGACCTTACTGAAGAAAAGATAATTTCTCTGTGAGCCAGGCATCAATTTTCAGCAACATACAATTTCTCACTAAATTTAGAAGTATAACATAGTGTTGATAAATGTTAGTAAAAGAGGGAAATCCAGATCAAACTTGACTTATATTTTTATCTTTAGGTCAGCTTCACAGATTATATCCTAAGCTCCCACTCCACTGTTCATTACTGAGCTTAGTAAGAATCTAATAACTAACATTTACTGAGTGGTTACTATGTGCCAGGCACTGTTCTAAGCATTTTACATGTACTTAGCCGTTTAACAATTAACTGGAAACAGTTCTATAAAGTAACACCACCATTACCATTTTATAGATTAGCAAATTGAGGCACAGGGAGGTTTCTGCTTACTTAAATCAACAACTAATAAGTAGCAGGAAGGATATTCTAGGTTAGACAGAAAAGTACTAATTTTTCTTTCATTTAAGTGCTTGGCATAGATACTTCAAAGCATATGTATGGACTGATGAGATAAGGGGGTAGAGAAGAGTAACATAAGAGGTTTTCAAAGTATCAAAGGCCCTTTAAAAATTCTTCCTTGCCTCTTAGACTGGGGAGTTTCTTTTCTACGTGCTGATGAAAGAAAGGACTGCAATTAATTTTAAAACTGTTTCATTCACAGAAGAATCACTCATTCTGGAATGTGTTTTACTGATACTGCAGATACTTGACTGGACAAGAACTACCTGGTAGGAGTGAGGAGAGAACTAGGTGTGCTGATAAGTGACCATGGAAGACAACAATCAGTCTTTCAAATTTAAATCTTATCACTAATTTCTCACAACTAGTCTGTCATGAGTATGGGAAATGGTTCCTGTGATAGGAGTTTGGCGAGGAAGGTCAAAAAACCTCAAGTAGATCTCTTAGGGGGACTCAATTTTATAGAGAAATGAAGGTCAACAGTATCAAACTTGGTAGAACCCAAATAATACTTCCTAATGCAATTCAGTTGACAATTTTAAGCTAAATAAAGTACTAAACTTATGGAGGATTTTTCTGTGCTCAGAACTAGGTCAAAGTTTGCTTTTGTTATGAGCTCCAACCCTTGCCAATTAAGTTATCTGTATCAACTGCATTGATTTGATCCTATCTAATTAGACTCAAAAGCAGAATCTAATCTATGTTTTAAAAAGAAAAACCAGATAATTTTATTTATTCTGATTTTTTAAAACCTTTTTTAAAAAGTTTTTTATTTCCCTCTCCAAATAAATCTTGCCTTATATCCCAATTTGGAAAACAGATAAGAGAAAAGGTGCTGTGCTATGTGCTCAGTCGTGTCCGACTTTTGCTATCCCACAGACCATAGCCCACCAGGCTCTCCTGTCCATGAGATTCTCCAGGCAAGAATGCTGAAGTGGGTTGCCGTTTCCTTCTCCCAGAAAGACAGAAAGAAGATCAGTGTTTGCCCACAGACGGGAAGTGGAGCAGGGTGGTGGCGGTGGTGGTGCAAGTATAAGATGGAGGTAGGAAGAGACAGGTGGGATGGATTTCAGGGAGAAATGAGGAAACACTGGGGGTAATGAGTATAGTCATTAACTTGATTGTTTCATGACATTGTATGGTATATAGAGTCAGAGCTTTTTCATTTATTTAATTTGAATATGTGGCTTACTGTATGTTAATTATACTACAACACAGTTACTAATAAAAGAAAACCAGGAAATGTCTTCAGGTCCTTGTCTCACCCCACATGGTGCTTCCCAACTCCCTATACTTGGTACCCAGTTTTAAAACCTTTTATATAGTTTGAAAGAATAGTTTAAAAACTTTTGTCTTAAATACTAATGACATGCCTTGCTTAGGTCATCAATCAATAGATTTATATGTCTCTACGGATAACCTAATATCATATTGCTCATCACACTGATCATCTTCATTCTGTTTATAAACCTCTCTTGAAAAGTACATTAGAGTAAAATCAGTGGATGGTGAGAAAACATAAATTGGCAAGGCAATGGGAAGGAGAACAGAGATAAACATGAGAAGGAAAATAAAATTTCAATTTGTAATATAGACCAATCATACCAAGAGACACATAACTTTGAATTGTTAGAAAAGAATTTTAAATATCCGTATTCTTATATCTGCTTTCTTCCCCACACTACCTCACTTTAAGCTAAATAAACTTAATTACTAAATTAAACAATCTTATAAAATCAATAGATGGGAAGACAGCAAAATAAAAACAAAATTCTAGTTTAGTAGCAAAATATAATACATTTCATTGTAACTCTAAAACCAATATAAATAATCCATATCATTAAATATTGAAAGCAAGCAGTTTTACTGCCAAACCCAAGTGCTATCCTGCAGTAAGAAATACGAAGTTGCACATATACTCACGACTCCCAGCATCCTCTACAGAAGTCATGTCCACAGGGCATGTCCACTGGGTCTTCAAATACTGAAATACTGCACATACAAATATCACACTGAAAATGAAGAAGAAAAATGATTTCAACAAAGTCATACTCTTGATGGAGAACATTCCTTTGTTCATTAATTCATGGCAAAAAATGCCAGTAATTATACGAAGTGTTTCAAAATTATAAGGGAAGTTAAAATTACTGTGCCTATCTTTGACTAAATAACAAATATCACGCTTACCTCATTATAAATTACTGTGGGACTGAAATGTTTTAATGCAAAAGTTAAATTCTTAAATTCTAAACCTATGTGCAACTATTGTTTTGAAAGGAAACATAAGAAACAAATCATTACAATCTATTCAGGTCAAGATCAAATTGCTCCTTGTGAGATAACCACTTCAATATGGTGTCCTTCACCCTATACTCAACCCAGAAAACCTACAAAAATAAAAAGTAACTTTATTTTTTCAATACAGCAACTCAGCATATTCAGAGTAGCAACTTAAGTGTTTCTACCCAGCGAAACACGCTACAAAGCTTTGTATCTTCTACACATAACTAGGAGAATCAAACTTTAAAATGTGAATTATAGAAGTAGGATGCTGTTTTTGAAGAAGGTCCAGATAAAATCTGGAGTATATTCATATTTATCATGTATTTTGATCAGCTGAATTATTCAAGAAACATGAAAATTGCCTATACAGTGCATCAATGGTTTGATAATTAAAAATGGACACAACAGCAGTACTGTGTCTCAATAAAAAGCAAATATTTATTATGGAGATGTATCTGGATGAATAACTCCAGAAGCTTCATTGAAACACCATTATCAACATATTATAAATGTATTCTGAAAAATATTAAAATATTTTCATATTTTTGGTTTTAGGTGCCTAACACAAACTCAACTTTTAATATTTCAATATGGCTTACTCAAAACTGTAAGTAACTGGAGCTTTGCAGTGAAAATATCATAAACAGTTTTGCCAAAACCTTTAATGTTTCCTGTTTTAAAAGAGAAAAGAAAGCCCACTTGTTTTTCAATCTATAACTCAGAGATCACAAAAATAGTCTCTGATAATAAATATTTAACCAAAGCATGAAATAATTGAGCCCTTTAAGCAGGGTACAGGATTCAATTACAAGAATACAACTAGAGGCTCCATGAAACAATGTTAAAATTAAAACTATGAGAAGTACACTGAGTACTAAATCATACCAAACTGGTATCCAAATCACCAGGCGATAAACTTAATTCATCTGGAGAGGTGACGGAAGAGCGGGTCGTCCTTGGCGTTCTTGGAGAAGGGAGTGTGTCCCAGGCGTTATACCCGCTTGGTGGTGGTGTTGGCATCTGAACACCTGATCGCTGGCAGCAGTTCTCTGGGTTGGACATCCAAGCTTCAAGTAATTTCTCCCTGTCCCAGTCTTTAAGACAAATGGAATGGATATCTTAAATAACAGAGAAACATGGTGCTGTTTTAAGAGCTTTGTAATAACAAAAGAGAGACTAAATCACACGGCTATGGGTCCTCCAGGAAGAAAAGTGATTTGTTGGCAAAGCTGTAATTACAAATGACATATTTAGGCATGTTATATCCATTCATATTTTTAAACAGAATTGAAACTTTTATAATTTACCATGGCTTACCACCATGTCAATATTTAACAAGATGGCCAAAAACTTCAGGCATTTCTACTCATAATCAAAAGTTGTGGCTCACCATCATTGGAATTTACTAAATTTTTATTGGTAAAGGTTTTATTAAGCCATTTTATTCTTTCAAGAATAACATACAACTTCACAATTGGCCTCACTGCTATCAAGTTCTAAAATTTTACATAGTTCATAATAAATATGTCAAAATGCCAACAACTCCTAAAAATTCATTAGATAAACATCTTGAAAGCAGAAAGAACTTCTCAAGGGATTATGATTATAAAGTTTTAGGGAATTTGATGTAAATTATATATTAAGTGAGCCTGAATCTGGCTTAACTAAAAAAGGTTATCTTTCTACTATGAATACTTTAAAAACAGGCAAGTGATCTATGTTATACAGAGTCATGAAAACCTAAACCTTTAAAAACAATAAACTGATATATCCAATGATTTTGTAAGGTGTTTAACATATATTATTTCACCCATTCTTCCCAACAAACTTTCCAATCATTATTGAGGTGAAGAAACCAAGACTTGGGGAAATTATGTGTCTTAGCCAGGCTCAAACAGATATAAGGTCTATGACACAAATTTCTGTGAATCCAAAGTCTGTGTTCTTTCCAGTGCAGCTCAATAAAGCACAGGTCAAAAGTAACAGAGTCAGTTATTTACCATAGGCCCATTCGCTATCATTTTACAAACCAAATACAAATATCTGTGGAAACTCTACATGGAAGGCTTTTTTCAACCATATTAAGTCAATATATTTGGTGGTTTAACAGGATAAATAGGATTCAGGTATGCAATGAAGACAGAGTGTGTTTCCATAGGTGCAAAGGCACAGAAGTACAACGGAGAGATGTGAACAGCTCTGTAAAGTTCCAGGGTACTATACTTTGGTTTGGGGAGATGGAAGATAAGATTGGAAATAGGAGTCAGATTACAAAGAAAAATCCAGCAAGTGAAAAGCTCTGCATAAGAGTGTATTCTGGGAAATGCTGCTAAAGGGACCTGAGGTTTTTGATAGGTCACCACAGGCATACCTTGGACTTATTGCAAGTTTCATTCCAGACCACTGAAATAAACACAACAGTGTAACAAAGCAAGTCACACAAATTTTTTTGTCTCCCAGTACATGTAAAGATTATGTTTACACTACATTGGCTTTTTTTTTTTTAACTACAATGCTATTGCACACTTAACAAGACTACAGTACCTTAATTAAAATACTTTATTGCTAAAAAACACTAACCATCATCTGACAAGGTAGGGTTGCCACAAAACCTCAAGTTGTAAAAAATGCAACATCTACAAAGCACAACAAAGAGAAGTGCAATAAAACAAGGTATACTTGTAATTAACAAGTTCAAACTTTCTTAGAACAGTATGATTATTTTTCAAGTCTCCATTAAAACTTTTAAATAAAGGGAGAAAAGAACTGCTAAAATTTATATACATATAAACAAATTAAATTCTAGTCTTGGATTCTCTCATATCGCTCATTTAGCAAACATTTATTGAGTGTCTTTTATGTGCCATACACTATGTCAAGCTGTAGGGATACAGTGGGAGGGAAAAACAGGCACAATTCCTGCTTCCATGGAATGTAAAGTCTAGTAAAGAGAAAGTCAATAAAATCAACACATTAAAAAAAATCATCACTGTCAGAAGCAGCATTAAGAAGAGATAGAGACTTCCATTTAGGGAGGTCAGAGAAAGTGACTGGGGAGATGGCCTGGAGTGAACACCTGAGGGGTGAGTGAGAGCTAACTAGGTAAAAGGGAGAGCTAACTAGGTAAAAGGTCTCCAGAGACCAGAAGACCAGAAGGAGACCAGAAGGACCCCTTGGGCAAGGCTGAAGAAACAGGCCAGGACTAGGCCATATAGGGGGCTTCCCTGATGCTCAGTGGTAAAGAATCAGCCTGCAATGCAGGAGCTGCAGGAGACACAGGTTCCATCCTTGGGTTGGGAAGATCCCCTGGAGGAGGGCATGGAAACGCACTCCAATATTGGGGTGTCCATTGGGGAGAATCCCATGGACAGAGGAGCCTGGAGGGCTACAGTCCATAGGGTCACACAAAGTTGGATATGACTGAAGCGATTTAGACGCATGCAGTCCATACAGAACTTCTAAATAACACTCCTATCATCAGTTTATGAGTGACAGGAAGCCAGTGAAAAATTTGGCATAGGAAGAAAAGGTTGTCACAGTTAGATTTGAACATATCTTTCTGACTACAGTATGGCGAAAGAAATCAGATAGGATGAGAGTGGAGGGAACGGCAGACTAGCAAAGAGGCTACTGGGAAGTACAAGTAAGAGCTTATGCAGCTAAGGCCATGGCTGGCTGCAGTGGAGATGAAGCGAAAGGGAGAAGTTAAGATTTGGGAGGTCAGACTGAAAATTTGGTGACATTGGGATATAGTGCCTGAAGGAGAGGAAAGGTCAAAGTTTTTGTCCCAGGTCTACCATGTTGGTTGGTTGGTTGGTGCCGCCTTCCATGTAAATAGGAAATACCAGAGACTCAAGTACAGGTTTAACAGTGTGATTTTAATTTTAGACATGATGAGATATTCAGCTGCTGCTGCTGCTGCTAAGTCGCTTCAGTCGTGTCCGACTGTGTGCGACCTCATAGACGGCAGCCCACCAGGCTCCCCCGTCCCTGGGATTCTCCAGGAAAGAACACTGGAGTGGGTTGCCACTTCCTTCTCCAATGCAGGAAAGGGAAAAGTGAAAGTGAAGATGCTCAGTCGTGTCCAACTCTTTGCGACCCCATGGACTGCAGCCTATGACCCCATGGACTGCAGCCTACCAGGCTCCTCCATCTGTGGGATTTTCCAGGCAAGAGTACTGGAGTGGGTGGCCATGAGATATTCTAGAAGTACTTTCAAATAGGCAGTTAAATGTAAGTGTATAGAGTTCAGAGAAGAAGTCTAGTCTAGAGGGAGAAATATCGACAGAAGCCTTGGGAGAAAATGTCATTTCCTAGGAAGAAAGTAGAGTGAGAGGAGAAGATGTGGACTATTCAAGTTTAATTACCTTAGAAGTGATGAGTCTCCAAAGGAGCTTTAAAAAATACTTCAATATACATTTACTCTAAGGACAGTCAAACTAGACTTGGCCTCATAAAGAAACAGAAATGGCAAACAGCTCCAGTATTCTTGCCTGGAAAGTTCCATGGACAGAGGAGCCTGGCAGGCTAGAGTCCACAGGGTCACAAAGAGTTGGATACGACTGAGTGGCTGAGCAAACACACAAGTAAATTTTACTTATTTACTCATTAGGTAGCTTTCAGCTATTAATACATGCTAATTTTATTACTGAGGAAATGCTCAGAAAATGACCTTTGTATTTTTAACAGAGTCATTCTTAAAATTCAATTACTTCTCAGCAAATATAGCCAAACATTTCTGTCTTTTGTCTTCAACCTCATTACTTTGGGACTAAATTTGACAGTACATAAAATAATGCTTAAATTTATTTTCTTGTGGAAAGCTGAATGAATGTTACCAAGGATACAGTCTATAAATCTACCAAATAGTTCAGTTTAATAGCTCTGAAACAGAGCCCATCCGGGTTTTGACAGCAATTAGTGTAAACTGTAGTTCTATGCACTATTTTATTCACTAACATCAGTTACCTCTGAAAATCTTATTTGATTATCAAATGTCACTGATATTGCCTAGAAGAATGTAGAAGAAATGTTCATTTGAAAGCCTGAATTAGCCTCCATTTTGTGCTCTAACAGGGGAATGCAATAAATTAACAGAACTCTTAAGTAAGTTATCAAAAAAGTTATCACAGGATAGACAAGTCAACTAGTAAAATTCAATTGGATATCACCTTATTAGGGTTGAGCCTATTATGGAAAAGAAGTAAGTTAAGGAAATATCAATGGAGTGAAAATGGAGTTTATCCCTTAAAAATACTTGATGACATAATGTGTAAACACTAGAGAAGAAAAATCTTTGTTTTTATTACAATAAAGTTACTGATTAAGTTAGCCTTAGATTTTTTATAGGTTACAAATAAGTTAGAATTATGATACAGTATATAACTTAGCCCAATGCAGACACTTGTGGCAGAAATGGGTATACTCATAGAGTAGAACTGCTGCTTACAGTTAAGTGTGACCATGTGACTGAAGTCTGTCAGTGGAATAGGTGCAGGGGTGATTTATGTCACTTCTGGGACAGGCTCAAAAAACCTCCCACATCTTTATCTGCACGCTTTTTCCTTTCTGACTGGTTAGCTAGAATGGAGAGAATCCCCAGGGCAACCTCAGAAGCCACTGTTAGGATGGCCAAGTCTCAGTCAGTCGGGATAACTGTGTGGAGCGCAGCCACTGCCCCATTCCTGACCTAAATGAAACACCTTAGGCTACTATTATGAGCAAGACACAGTTACTGTGGTTGACTCTATACTTTCACTTCAGCAGTGGCCTACTCTAATATAACTGGTACAACACAGCCCCTCGCAGATGAGTGACTTCTACTTTTATGCCAGCTCTATATCATATGTAAATGCATTCTCTTTATCTGAAAGCTCAAGCAGAGGACAGGTTGCTGTGAACCTCATACAAAAGAAACACAATTTAAGATATTTTGTATTTCTTTACAAGTTTCTATATTATGACTGTTAAGCATTATTACTGATTAAAAGGAAAATATTTTATCTTTAAAATCCAAGATTTTAAAAACTATTTTGAATTCCTCAATTTCATTTTTAAACCAGGTCTAGATTTTTTTCCCCAAAGGATTACTTCAAAGTTTTAAAAGATGACAATGGAGAAATAGGGTTTTATAATAAAAAGATGGGGTTAAAATATTAAAATAACATTTCAAATATATTATCTATTCATTCTGTAACTATGTTCTCAAGGCTTAAGGGATGGTTATTGTGGAAACAAACAAACAATAAAAAGCCGCCCTCTAAGAGCTCCCAGGTTAATGTAGAGGAAAAGCAAATACAGAGATTATTGCAATATTGTATTCTAAGTGTGTGACACATGTATGCACATGATATAATGGGAAGAGACAGGAAGGCTCTCAAAGTAACGCTGGGAATACGTAAGCTGGAAAGAGTTCCTGGAAGAGGTGCTTAATGAAGACAAGCAGCAGCGGGTAAATAGAAGTGGAGACTGATGGCACAGGTGCACAAGCCTGAGTCATGAGATATACTAAAGAGATGGGATGTTCTAAGTCTGGGGAGAGCCAGCGAAGGGTTTTTCAGCAGGGAGACAAATGCTCAAAATTTTTAAATGCAATATAAAAAATGAATACGGGTGAAGAGGAATGCCAACACTGGACTACAATTTAGACGAAAAATAATGGCAAACTGAATTTAAGTTGGAGCAGTGAGAATGGAAAGAGCTAGGGAGACTGAGGAGAGGATGGGAGCTATTTAGGAAGAAAAATGATGAGGCTGTGCTCAAATGTAATAGGGAGGAAGAAGGAAAGTGTGACTTCTCGGTCTGGTCAGGGTGATTAAATGAATGTGGAGGCCATTTATCAAGATAGTGGGAGAAATGATGAGTTGATGTATGGACAGCCTTTGGTTGGGGAGAAAAGGTTAAAAAAGCATTTAGAAATAAAGTCCTGAATACTCCATTAAGGTCAGGTTGCAGCTATGTTCTTTATTATCTAGGTGGTTTTTGAAACCCTTGATTTCATTAGATAAATGTGCACAACAATGTTTCTCAGATAAGGGTCTATTTGGTAGGCTGTTTATAACCCATGTTTTTATGTCTATTCCCTCACCTAAAGAAAATACTTAGATTCTCTAGAAGTCATCCTAGGAATTTCTGGTTAGTTTCTCAGGCAATTCTTATTTACCCCAAAAGTTAGAGCCACTGGAATATAAAGTGGAAAAGAGTGTCAAGTACAGAACTCTGGGAAATAGCAATAATGAAGTTGGTGATTCTGGAGGGTTATATACCAAATTATTCACAGAAATGACCAAAGGGAGATGAAATATGCAGTTTAACATTTTCTTCTAATCAAAAGATCATATAAAATTTTTTGGAAGTAGACATTCTATTTTAATACATATGATAAAGATTTATAGGTAAAACAAAGAGGTATGTCTCAAAACTACTGGATGAGAAAGGCCATTCACCTTTCCCTTTTTAAATGTAATTTCTAAATCAGAAAAAAAAACTCTTTGAATAAGCCAAAATGTCAAATATCAATTGTCAATTAGAGGATCCAACTCAACATGTGACAATTCCCAGAATGGTTGACTTGAAGGATTACAGAGGACTTATAATAAGCTGAGCACCTTTTCTAAGTAAAGTTGGTAATGTGCTCAAAAAATTTTTTTAAATGAACAAAAAAACCTCCACTGTAAAAGGAACAGTGTGTTCTTGTGTTGACTCTATAGATTTTGCTTTGTGCATTTCATGGTGAGAAACAGTTTTTACATAAAATAAATACAACTGACAAAAATAAATAATAATAACAAACTGCTAGTTAACTGACTTTAATTTAATCAGCTTTAGTAAAAATTAATGTCAAAACCAGGACTAGGACTATGGACTCCAACTCTCAACCCTGCTTGAATCAGATACATTTCTAAAATTAGACAACCTATAAATTGGTTTACTTGCTCAATTTTCAAAAAGAGATTTCTTATTCCTTCTCTGATTCATAGCCAGGTTATATTTACTTCAAAACACAAGGATGTTGAGTACTGCAGTAATCACTGCACAAATAACAACTGAGGCTTGTTTAGCAAACTATTTTGTTTTATATTAAAACATTAAAACAGCCATCTTTTTTTTCATATTGATTGATATTTGTTTGAGGACATGCCATGTCAAAATAAAACAAGAGAGTCAACCCTTACATTTAACAATAATATTGTATTATAAAAGCAGTTTACAACTCCATCCCATTTTTGAGTATCAGTTACTGGGGTGTGTGGCCTGATGATTATCTGAAAGCATTTCTCTATTCAGATCCATAATCCAAGTGCTCTCTGAATATTATAAGGTGACAGTAAGTGGGAACTGGAGGAGGAGGAGGAAAGAGAGGGGAATAAGTTTCTCCCAGTTAAGGGTTTACTGCAATGAGGGGATGAGGATGTACGAAGATATTTTTGCTGTCTTTTCACCCTTATACTGTGTAATGCTTACCACATAAATTCAGCTTTTCCTGAGCTGTAACTCAGAAATTTACTTCCTGCAAACAATGTATTTACAAATGTGATAATTAACTACACAGCAATCTCACAATAACTTTACTAGTTATTATGAGATTAAAATGGTGCACTCCTGCTGCTGTTGCTGCTGTTAAGTTGCTTCAGTCATGTCCGACTCTGTGAGACCCAATAGACGGCAGCCCACCAGGCTCCCCCGTCCCTGGGATTCTCCAGGCAAGAACAGTGGAGTGGGTTGCCATTTCCTTCTTCAATGCATGAAAGTTAAAAGTTAAAGTGAAGTCGCTCAGTCGTGTCTGACTCTTAGAGACCCCATGGACTGTAGCCTACAAGGCTCCTCCATCCATGGGATTTTCCAGGCAAGAGTACTGGAGTGGGGTTCCACTGCCTTCTTTGTTTGCAGTGTTTTAAAGGGAAATACACATTGCCATTGTGATGGAGCTCAAAGATAGACTGAATAAAACATCTAAAAATTAAAAGTAGTTTAAAAAGGCAAAGAAATAAATATCACCAAAGAAAAAAGATTATTTGTAGCTTAAATATAAAAATGAATCACTAATTAAACTATACAGATCTAATAAGCAAAACCAGGTTGAGAGAACCAACATTAAAAAAATGCTGAAAAATAAGGCATAAATCTGCATAATGTTAAGTTTTATTTTCATTCTCTCTTTTCTCTCTTCTATGTATGCTTGTTCAAATCTGGCTTATAAGAAAACTTTTCATGTTCAATTTGATCTCAAATGTCCTGGGCAAAGTTTTTGCTATTCTGTCGAAGATTCTATAGTTGGTAAGCTTTAGATATCATTGTTTCCATTTGTTACAGTAATTTTGATCAAGGTGCCAAATTTACATTCTTCTAAAAATTGAAAGTAGTTAAAAAAGGCAAAGAAATAAATATAACCAAAGAAAAGAGATTAATTGGTTCCTCTTAAAGGAATTTGATTTCTACAGTGCCTTGCCTGCATAGCATTTATTAAAAAAGAAATGAAGAAATAAAGAAAAGAAACTCAAGAGAAATCTATTGCTTAAAAAACTTTTTCAAACAGAACTCTATTTTGACAATTTTAAAATCTTGGGGAATTAGCTCTTAGAAGAATTAAATATTTAAAATGTTCTGAAAAAACAAGAGAAAAGTAAAAGTGCTTCCAAATAGCCATCTTCTAACTGTGAAAAGTTTCAAAAGGTACTCAGGACATTTCTTTCATTACCATGAGCTCGAAGTAAAGCTTCAGCAGTAAACAGTGGAGCCTGGAGCATGTCTGCTGTTTCCACAATAAGCATATCTTTCAATCTACGAAGATCCTGAGGTCTTAATCCTTCATATGGCTTTAAAAGAAGAAAAACAAAATTAAATTGGCTAGTATACCTTTAGGAAGTTCTGCAAATCTATATTATATATGGTTATCATTTATTTAATCTTTCAGTTCTGGGTTAGCAATGAAGCTAAAAAGGAACTGTATCTTCCACTATCACGAACTTCAAACTACTTTATCACAAGTCTTTTTTTAAGCTGGAAGGTAGATGCCTGGTCTCATGAACCTCATCACTCTAAAACAAAGAATTATACTATAATGACAAGATCATCTTATAGTTTCAAAAATCTGAATAATAATAATAAAAAAAAAAGCATTAGAAATAAAAACCTAGAATTTCACCACTGACCAATGGTCATGATAAACGTTCTCAAGTATTTTTATTCAGTCTTTTCTTTCTGCAAATCAACTGGTTGTGAATATGTACATATTTACTTAGATACAGTTTTAATCACTGAACCATCAACATTTACACTTATTAAGACTGAATTTGGAGAAAAGTGATTATGACATACTATTCAACTTACTCATAAATGTATTATCTCTGTTTATTCAAGGGTTTGTTAACACTACATAAAGGTACTTTACCATTTCAGGTGTTTTTTAAATTCTTCTGTTATCTTTTATCTTTTCCCCCCTTTGTTTTTAACAAAAAACATATAAAGAATAAAATCACAAATGTCTCACTATTCATAAGTTTATAAAGGCCAAAATAACCTGTGACATGTTTTCCTCATTTCAATGCCCTAATTTCCCCATCCTGCTTATGGCAATCACTACCATGAATTGATTTGTAGCTATTCTGATAAGGCATAACATTATAAATATCACTAAGCAATTTGCCTTTATTTTTATTCAATATTGCATTTTTATTACTAATATTGATATAGATATCTACTTCAATCCTTTAAACAGATGTAACCAGCTTACTGCAGTAAGCAAAGAACTAAAGATAACAACTCAAAAAGCAGTAGAAATTCTGAACTACTCATCAAAATTACAACCACTGAGGATGTCTTTTGGTGACATTTATCAAATATTCCAGAGAGTTCTGGAAACCACAGAACAGATGCAGTTAGTAAAACCCATCTTGTACAGTTGATTTACAGATATTTTAAAATTAGATATTAAGTTTATTTCTTGTTTTGCTTTTTTAAAATTATCATGGAAACCATCTTATCACTTCTTACTCAACTCAATATGACAGGAACTCAATTCATCAAGGATATTTCTCTCACTTGATACAAGTGTTCTAATCCTAAAATGTCTTCTGGTAGGGATGCATATATAAGTAATGAGTGTATTTATGACAGGAAAGAAAGACTGACAGACTTAACTGCAAAAACACTGCCAAGCTTTAAACATAAAAACTGTGTTGCTTTTAATATATAAGGAATTTGTGACAATCAGTAAATTTAAAATAGCGAACGTCACAAAAACACAAACATCCTTAAGTATATAAGCTCTTTACCTAACAAAATGGCCAACGTTTGAAACCAAAAAACAAAAAACCCAACAACCACAATCCATATCACTAAGGTCGCAGTGAGATAGTCTTCTGATATACTGTGGGTAAAAACAGAAATTGGTATATCATTTGAAAACTAAGCATCACACCCCATGAGTCTTTAAAATATTCATCTTTTGACTCAATAATCTTACAGGAATTCATCTTAAGGTCTAATCGCAATGTGAACAGAACTGGTCATCTGCAATGTTACTTATAAAAGTGACAAAATACAACTAACTCAAATGTACTTTAAGGGAGTTAAAGGTTATTTACACGTTAAGAGTAGTCACCAGTCACTAAAATATTTCCTATAAGTTTATAAATATGAAAAAATGTTAAGGAAAATAAAAAACTATAGGATACAAAATGTCCAATATCATCACATTGATGAAAAATGGAAGGCAATATGTTAAAAGTATTATTTATAAGTGGTAGAAAAATGAATATTTAAAATGTTTATATCAAAGTTTTGAGTGACTATAGATTAGAAATCTAGCAAGTGGAACCAAAATGTCATAAATGTTTTAGCTAAGCAAAAATGTATAACTTTTCTAACATATATATTATATTATACATACTATTTATTTATATATGTATACAAAGCTTTTCTATTACACTTGATAAAGGCTTGAGAAAGAACAATGATAAAAGAGACAGAGAAATTGGAAAACATAATCTAAATGAAATGGGAGCACTGCTTATGAAATAGAAAAAGGGAAACAAACTTGATACAAGAGAAAAAAAATAAAATGTTTACTGTGCTTTTATAAAGAGCATGTTTGGTTGAAAAACATTTAATTAAAAAAAATTAAAGAAAAGTCACTGGGGATGTTAAAGAGCTTTAAACACGGGCAGAGCGTGCACTCAATCAGTCTGCAGTGTTACTCTTTTTATAAAGGATGGTAAAGCCTTAGTACTGAATACACCACACAGCACACTGTACTAATAGTCTACTACACTGGTCCATGCATTCAGCTATACTGCCATGAATCTCTACATATTACAGGTATCCTATGACCCTAACTAGAAAAAGAAAAAAAAATTAACCTAAACTTCTAATATAATTTATTATTATATCCCTCTCCAAGGATAAACTAAAAAGAAATTAAAAAGGGAAATTTAATCCAAACTATCTTTTGAAAAGTACCCGCAAATCATCATGTACGGCTTGCTTTTAAGCTAATTTATAAAACACAGCTTTTCATGCAAAAACTCACAAATCCCTTCATGATTAAATCTGTAGTATTCATTCTAGCCTAGAAGTTATTCACTATGTATAACACTGCTTCCAAGTTCAGATTTGGGACTCCAGGTATTTTTCTGTCCCAGTAATGTAAAACAATATTTCTTAATATTCCCAGTGGTAGCAGTTGTATATTTCCTGGTATTAATTCCTAAATGATGTTCTTTAGCCTTCATTCTACCTAATTTATGTTGAACAAAATAAAATTTGATTTTAGATATATCAAGAAAGGAATTATGTAAAGCAACCTGTATAGATTCCTTTTTAAAAAAATACACAGCTTAAAACTTAAATAGGTAACAATGGAAGAAAAATAGTTCTTGAAGGAAAAAGACATACTGCCTTCATGAACATGTAACATGATCTCTCCGAATCTCTACAATTGAACTAGGTTATGTGAAGCATTTTAATACACTGTTCAGTCCCAGGTCAGTAGGAGTCTAATATGCTACTGTGGAAGAGTGGGGAAATGCTCCAGGAAGAATGAAGAGGCTGGGCCAAAGCGGAAACCATGCTCAGTTGTGGGTGTGATCTGGTGGGCAAAGTAAAGTATGATTCATTAAAGAATAATAATACATTGGAACCTGGAATGTTAGGGTCCATGAATCAAGGTGAATTGGCTGTTGTCAAACAGATGGCAGGAATGACCATCCACATTTCAGGAATCACTGAACTAATTAAAATGGATGGGAATGGGCAAATTTAATTCAGATGACCATTATATCTACTACTGTGGGCAAGAATTCCTTAGAAGAAATGGACTAGCCCTCATAGTCAACAAGAGAGTCTGAAATGCAATACTTGGGTGCAAACTCAAAAACAACAGAATGATCTTGGTTCATGTCCAAGGTAATCCTTTTGGCATCACAGTAATCCAAGTCTATGCTCCAAACACTAACACTGAAGAAGCTGAAGTTGAATGGTTCTATGAAGATCTACAAGACATTCTAGAACTAACACCAAAAAAAGATGCTCTTTTCATCACAGGAGACTGGAATACAAAAGTAGGAAGTCAAGAGATATCTGGAGTAATAGGCAAGTTTGGCTTTGGAGTACAAAATGAAGCAGGGCAAAGACTAACAGAGTTTGGCCAAGAGAAGCACTGGTCATAGCAAACACCCTCTTCCAACAACACAAGAGACAACTCTACATATGGACATCACCAGATGGTCAATACCAAAATCTGATTCTTTATGTTTTTTATAGCTGAAGATGGAGAAGCTCTACATAGTTGGCAAAAACAAGGCCTGGAGCTGACTGTGGTTCAGATCATCAGCTCCTTATTGCAAAATTCAGACCTAAATTGAAGAAAGGAGGAAAACCACTAGACCATTCTGGTATGACCTAAATCAAATCCCTTATGATTATACACTGGAGATGATGAATCAATTCAAGGGATTAGATCTGGTAGACAGAGTGCCTCAAGCACTATGGATGGATGTTCGTAACACTGTACAGGAGGTGGTGACTAAAACCATCTCCAAGAAAAAAGAAATGCAAGAAGGCAAAGTGGTTCTCTAAGGAGGCCTTACAAATAGCTGGAAAAGAAGAGAAGGGAATACCAGAACACCTTACTTATCTCCTGAGAAACCCATATAAAGGACAAGAAGCAACTGTTAGAACTGGACATGAAACAGCAGGCTGGTTCAAAATTGGGAAAGGAGTACATCAAGCCTGTATACTGTCACTCTGCTTACTTATCACCAGAGTACATCATGTGAAATGCTGGGCTGGATGAATCCCTAGCTGGAAACAAAATTGTTGGGAGAAATGTCAATAACCTCATATATGCAGAATGCAGATGACACTAATGGCACAAAAGTGAGGAACTAAAGAGCCATTTAATGAAGGTGAAAAAGAAGAGTGAAAAAGCTAGCTTAAAATTCAACATTCAAAAAAATGAAGATCACAGCATCCAGTTCAATCACTTCAGGCAGACAGATGGGGAAAAAGTGGAAACAGTGACAGATTTTATTTTCTTGGGCTACAAAATCAGTGCAGACAGTGTCTGCTGTCATAAAATTAAAAGTTGCTTGCTCCTTGGAAGAAAAGCTACGACAAACCTATATAGCATATTAAAAAGCAGAGACATCACTTACTTTTGATGACAACAGTCCGTACGTCAAAGCTATGGTTTTTTTAGTAGTCATGTATGGAAGTGAGAGCTGGATCATAAAGGCTGAGCATCAAAGAACTGATGCTTTCAAATTGTGGTGCTGGAGAAGATTCTTGAGAGTCCCTTGGAAGCAAGGAGCTCAAACCAGACAATCCTAAAGGAAATCAGCCCTGAACATTCACTGGAAGGACTGATGCAGAAACCCTAACACTTTGGCCACTTGATGTGAAAAACCAACTCACTGGAAAAAATCTTGATGCTGGGAAAGACTGAGGGCAGGAGAAGGGGGTAACAGAGGATGAGATGGTTGGATGACATCACCAACTCAATGACATGAGTTTAAGCAAACTCTGGGAGATGGTGAAGGACAGGGAAGTGGCATGATGCTGTCCACGGGGTTGCAAAAAGTCAGACACAACTTACTGACTCAAAAACAACAATATGTAGGCAGTATCCCTCTCTTCTGCAGAAAGGATTAAAATGAAGGTGCCTTTCTCTTTTCTCTTGCAAAGATAAACTGCTTCTATTTTCAGATTAATACAAACCATCAATAACCTTCAAAGCAGTCCCAATACTGATACAAAGAAAGAAAAAGAAAACTAACTTAAAGACAAACAGGGAATAAAAGTGCCTCTTTTGGATCAGTGCATATTACTGCTACCAAAATACCACTGAAGAAAAGTGAACAGTCCAACATATAAACTGTACCACTTTGAAGTCATGTATAAAGTGATAGTATCTTCAAAAACTGTTTCAGAAGAGACTATGACAAAGGAGTTATTAAAGATATATTTATTTTTCCCCACAATTAAAACAGCTTTCCCCTGATTATATAGGTGAAATAAGTTCATTGTTGGAAAAAAATGAAAAAACAGGTACTTATTGACCCAAGTATATTGGTAACTTAAAATTTTAAAAGATGTGAAAGACACTCAGGAGAAGAAGAGGATATTTCCAATTTGTCTCAATACCAACCTCACATAAGCTGACCCCTGAGCTGAGCCTGGCTCAGCGGTAAAGAATCTGCTGCCAATGTGGGTGACACAGGAGACGCAGTCTCTATCCTGGGTTGGTAAGTTCCTCTGGAGAAGGGAATGGCTAACCATTGCAGTATTCTTGATTGGACAATCCCACGGACAGAGGAGCCTGGCAGGCTGTAGTCCATGGGGTTGCAAAGAGTCGGATATGACTGAGCACACAACACAGAGCTTAGTTTGAGAAAGAGTGGGGAAAGAACAGACACAGAAAGACTCAGGGCTCTCAGAGGAAAGCAGCTACCCCTCCTAAGTGTGGCAGCCAGCCAAGGCAATGGCCAACCATACTGGCTTCCTGTCAGAAAAGGAGCTTTAAGCAGTCCTAAGTTATAGGCTAGGAGGGGAGAGGAATGGCTGGGTTCTTGAGATGGCTTTCACAGTACTGTATTGCTCAGTTTTTCCTCCCCTTATCTAGTTATAGTCACACAGTCTTCTCTTACAGAGCCTGACTCTTTCTAGAGTCTTTGTTCTTTCTTTGGGGGGTTGGATAAAATAAGTATCCCCATTCCTAGCTATCACTCTAATATATCATCTTGTTTTTATTTCTTCCAAGCAGTCACAACTCCCAGATATTGTGTTCACTTATTTTCTAATCTTATTTGTGTGCATCTATCTTTGCTAGAATATAAGCATCTAGAGGGCAGGAGATCTTTGTTCCTCACTGTATCCCTAATTTCTGTTAAAACAGTCTCTGGTAAAGTAGTCACTCAAAATTTTGTCAATAATGGGGTGAAGAAGAAGACTGCTCATTTACAGACCAATCATCTGGAGGAAAGGACTAAATTAAAATGTGTCAGGAATCCCCTGGTGGTCTAGCAGTTAAGACCTTCCTTCCGATGCAAGGGGGTGTGGGTTCCATCCCTGGTCAGGAAGCTAAGATCCCACATGGCTGGTGGCCAAAAACACAGAACATATAACAGAAGCAGTATGGCAACAACAAATTCAGTAAAAACTTTAAAAACGGTCATAAAAAAAAAATCTTTAAAGTAACCTTTAACTAAAGAAAATATGATAGTAAAACAATATAAATCTTTTAAGAAATTCTTTTTTTGGGCATCTGGAGAGGTAGAAGCTTACAAACTGTCAGAAATTCATGGGAAATTAAAAAACAGACAATACAGTTATTTTTCTAAACACAAATAAATAATAGCTATATAAGTCCTACTGAACCAAATTCAGTTCAGTTCAGTTCAGTCGCTCAGTCGTGTCCGACTCTTTGCAACTCCATGAATCACAGCACGCCAGGCCTCCCTGTCCACCACCAACTCCCAGAGTTCACTCAAACTCATATCCATCGAGTCAGTGATGCCACCCAGCCATCTCATCCTCTGTCGTTCCCCTTCTCCTTCTGCCCCTAATCCCTCCCAGCATCAGAGTCTTTTCCAATGAGTCAACTCTTTGCATGAGGTAGCCAAAGTACTGGAGTTTCAGCTTTAGCATCAGTCCTTCCAAAGAACACCCAGGACTGATCTCCTTTAGAATGGACTGGTTGGATCTCCTTGCAGTCTAATGGACTCTCAAGAGTCTTCTCCAACACCACAGTTCAAAAGCATCAATTCTTTGGCACTCAGCTTTCTTCACAGTTCAACTCTCACATCCATACATGACCACTGGAAAAACCATAGCCTTGACTAGATGGACCTTTGTTGGCAAAGTAATGTCTCCGCTTTTCAATATGCTATCTAGGTTGGTCATAACTTTTCTTCCAAGGAGTAAGCATCTTTTAATTTCATGGCTGCAATCACCATCTGCAGTGATTTTGGAGCCCCGAAAAATAAAGTCTGACACTGTTTAAACTGTTTCCCATCTACTTCCCATGAAGTGATGGGATCAGATGCCATGATCTTCGTTTTCTGAATGTTGAGTTTTAAGCCAACTTTTCACTCTCCTCTTTCACTTTCATCAAGAGGCTTTTTAGTTCCTCTTCACGTTCTGCCATAAGGGTGGTGTCATCTGCATATCTGAGGTTATTGATATTTCTCCTGGCAATCTTGATTCCAGCTTTTGCTTCCTCCAGCCCAGCATTTCTCATGATGTCTCAGCATAGAAGTTAAATAAGCAGGGTGACAATATACAGCCTTGATGTACTCCTTTTCCTCTTTGGAACCAGTCTGTTGTTCCATGTCCAGTTCTAACTGTTGCTTCCTGACCTGCATATAGGTTTCTCAAGAGGCAGGTCAGGTGGTCTGGTATTCCCATCTCTTTCAGAATTTTCCAGTTTATTGTGTTCCACACAGTCAAAGGCTTTGGCATAGTCAACAAGAACCAAATTAGCACTGATTAAACATTGAGAAATCAATCACTTTTAGAGGAAAAAACTTATTGTGTATAACTTATTTATTTAAGTATTATTTATGGACGTCCACTGTACAAGCAGTGCTTTCAGTCTTGGAAAATATTCTGCTGAATAAGAAAGTTATGATTCTGGCACTCACAGAGTTGATAATCTAATAAAAGAGAAAGGCAATAAACAAGTAAACAAATATATAAACAAAATAATTATAGCATGTGATAAAAATAAACAGGGTATTGTGATAACAGAAGGAGAAGGGCCTACTTCAGAAGAATGGTCTACGACTGCCTCTTTGAAGGTCTGATACAGTCAAGAGAAAACTTGGGAGATGATTTCAGACATAAGGAATAGTTAAGTGCAAAAAGCCTTAGTGCAGTCTAAGTACCACAGCATGCCAGGAAAAATAATTTGAGATAAGGTTGAAAAGGCAAATATTGGCAAGACCATATAAGTTCTTATATCTGAGCAAACAGTTTGGATTTTATTCCAAGTGCAATGAAAATCACTAAATGGTTAAGTGATATGATCTAATTTAAGTTTAATAATGTCACTCTGGCTACTGTGCACAAAATGGATTCTAAGGGGACTAAAACAGAAGGCAGGAGACCAGCTGGAAACTACTATAGCAGTCCAGATGAAAAGTGAAGGTGGAAAGAATGACTGAGGAAGGCAGGAGTAGAGAAGGAGAGAAGTAAATGGATTTAGGTTATATTTTTGGAGGTAAATTGACAGAACTCCCAGATTGTTTGGATGTGACGAACTGAAATGTTGCGACATTTATGCTTGAGTGGGTGGAGGTAATGTTTACCAATACAAGGAAGACTTAAAGGAAACCCAGGGAGCAAAGTCCCTGCAGCCCAGGGAAGAAGTGTCTCACTAAGAAGGGAGTGGTTAATTGTGTCAAGTGGTGCTGAGGAATTCAGGTAAGATGAGGAGAGAAAAGCATCAAGTAAGAGGAGGAGAGAGAAAGATTTGGCAAGATGGTGACTCTCAATGTCCATGTCAGTGCAGTTCCACCAGAGTAGAAGGGGAGAAATTTACACTGCAAAGGGCTGGAGAGTGAAGGGAAGGTGAGGAAGTCAGTATGTACAGACAACTCTTAAATTTTGTTTTTCTCATATGAAGATCAGAGATATGGAGCTACAACTGAAGGGGGCCAGGGACAGGAAGAGTGGTTAATGGAGAAGTTGTTTTGTATTTTAAGATGGGCATTATCCAAGCATGTTTATTGAGAAGAGCAATCCAGACAGGCAGAGACTGAGGAAATGGAGGACTGGAGGCTTGGAGTCAGCACCTCTCTATACAATTAAACAAACATATGGGGCTTCCCTCATAGCTTAGTTGGTAAAGTATCCACCTGCAATACAGAAGACTCTGGTTCGATTCCTGGACAGGAAGATCCCCTGGAGAAGGGATAGGCTACCCACTCCAGTATTCGTGCCTGGAGAATTCCATGGACTCTATAGTCCACGGGGTCACAAAGAGTCAGACGCGACTGAGTGACTTTCATACACACACACAAACATACATAGGTCAAAGGACAGGTTTTCTATATTTTTTTCATACTTATGGCTTTTTAAGATGTAGTTTCATACTTATGGCTATACAGATGACAGAATGTATAGCATACTGCAAAGAAGACCACATAAACTGGGTTTTAAAGAAAAAAAAATTAGTACAATATTTGCATATTCTTTCATTAAAAAAAACTTACCTCTCGTTTATCTAAAGCAGCATATTCAGCTTCTATTTCTTCAGCGTCAGGATCTCGTGAGAATACCATTTGAGCTCTAGATTGAGGGCCAAATCTTTGTGGTGCTGCTTTTCAGCACAATCACAAGGAGTATCTTTATTCTCATTCTCAGCAAACAGGTCTCCTCCATGTTTTACTAAAAGCTAAAAAAGATTTTTTCAAAAAATTTGCACTTATAGATTTAAATGACAAGTTATTCCATGCTATATATTAAAACTTTTTAATATAATGAAAGAAGCATGACAAAAAATCAATAATATGTAATAATATGAAGTGACAGTAAAAGTTAGATACCAGTGGCTTCTGATTTTAGGATAAGCAATTACTGTTAATCGGTGTTAAGATGACTTCCTTTGGTTAAAAACAACAAACGTGTTTCTTAAATTTTCTAAAGAAATTCTTAAACATTCTGTCCAATCCAAAGTTTTACTTAAAAATGAATAATTTTATAGCTATTCAGTGCTTTAAATTTTATACATTTCTACAAATCTTTCTTAAACAAGAAGTGCCACTAACACCTGATGTCCTGGCAAGGCAGACAAAAATTTTCATTTGCGTCATTCATTATCCAGTTAAACACTGAAATGAAATTAGGTTGAGCAAACCACTGAAGCAAAACTGTTTTCAATATCACTCAAAATAAGCAATGGGAATAGCTACTCACAGCCAAGGTGAGAAGATACTCCATCAAATCTCTTGATATTTAAAAGGAGGATTTCACCCAAAGAAATCCCACTTGTAAAAATGCATAAAAGAGTAACAATGTGTTTACTACTGAGGTTTCTGCTGATTTTCTAGGAGCTTAATACACTGTTACTAAGGGCTGTAGGTTCAAGGTTCCCGATTACATCTGCAGAGACACTGGGAAGGACATGAATACCATGAGGGCCATAATCCTGAACACCCTTGAAGGACAGCCTAACAATTAGTCACAGAGCCAATTCTTTTACAGAATTCACTCACCACCACATAACACAGTAACAGACACCACCTATTGTTTTCTGAGTGCCAAGCACTATGCTGGGACCTCTAACACATTTTCTTATTTAATGTTAACACCTCAAGTAGCAGGGATACTGTGATGTTTCAGAAGAGTTAAATAACTTGACCAAAATTACCCAATTAATAAGCAGCAGAACTGTGATTCAGATACAAGTTTGACGAAGTTCTTAATGACACTGTACTGACGCAAAGAACAGGTTGATCACAAATATTAAAGAAGTCACATGTATCCTGGGCCTACTGCAAAGTTCTGGCCAGATCTCATTTATGATCTAAACGTGAATACTTTTTAGCGATTTTCATTGTTTAAGGGAGTTAATCAAAATAGTAGCTTCTTTTCATTTTCTTCCAAATTTTATCTCCTCTCCTTCCAACAAGCACATATCTTCCTGTAAAATTCCTATTTTGCTTCTGCAATTCTCATGGTTCCTCTACAGTCATCCCAAGAGGCCCTGACAAAATAAGGGACCTACACCAATGCCAGGCCTGGAAGCTGCTGACAAGCCCAGTGGACATGACTCTGGCTTCCTGCTCTAGGTCAAAGGTATTCCTCAGAGCTAAGATGGTTTACAACATTTTTTAAGTTGTGAAAATAAGCAAACAAATCAAGAAGAATATGAAACACAGACTTGTGGTCACAAAGGTTAAAATAGTTACACATTACATCTGTCCCTTTAAAGGAAAAAAAATATGCGAAGTGTAAGTCTCAGCAGTCACTTATCATCTGGAACCCTTCAGTCTAAGTGTGGTCTGGGGACCAGTGGTATTACTGGGGGTTTGTTAGAAATGCTGAATCTCAGCGTTACCACCCAAGCCCCTCCCACTGCAGACCTCTATATCAGAATCTGATTTTAATCTCAAGGAGATTCTTATGCACATGAAAGTCTGACAAGCAATGACCCTACATTCTGGCCTAAGTGGTATGGAGACTGGTATATTTATACTACCTACTCTATTTAATACGGGGAAGTAATAAGCCCACAGACTTACCATACCAACTGCAGGATCTATTACTGTTTTCAGCCTTTCAGCTTCACAGGTTATCCAACACAAAACAATTTGCTTCTGACTGCTACAAACTTGCATGGGGAACCCCATGGACGGAGGAGCCTGGTGGGCTGCAGTCCATGGGATCACTAAGAGTCCGACACGATTGAGCGACTTTACTTTCACTTTTCACTTTCATGCATTGGAGAAGGAAATGGCAACCCACTCCAGTGTTCTTGCCTGGAGAATCCCAGGGACAGGGGAGCCTGGTGGGCTGCTGTCTATGGGGTCGCACAGAGTCGGACACGACTGAAGTGACTTAGCAGCAGCAGCAGCTACAGAACTAAGAGCTGACTTTGTTCTCTGGTTCTTTATTCAGAGCAGTAGGAAATGATTTCTAAAAAGCACACTGGGATAGCTTTCAAAGCCATGATTTGATTTACATCCAAAATAGATACTACCATGGAAGACATTCCAAATATTAGCAAACAAGATAAATCATATTTAACTTAATTATCTCAGTCTTTAGCAAAAGCAAAGACCACAAAATTTAAGAGGCTGTGCCATTCCGAAATATTGGTGAGAGGAACCTTCCAGTCTGCATTCCATGGGGTTTAAAAAAAAAAAAAAAGTGTATGGAGAGGGAATGTGCGAGAAGTCATTGTTGAGAGTCACTTTCGACAATTTTCAGAACTTGAGATTTCTTACCTTGACTGGTGATCTGCCTTCAAAAGCAGTACCAAAATGAGTCTGATGGGAGTGAGGTGAGGGGTCCCCAAAACCTGCATCTTATTGCTGGAGAGATACCCATGATGGGTGATGGAAGGGAAGGTTCATGTTTGCAGCATGAGTCCATTTGTCTTGGCAAGGAAATCAATGTATATGCTACTTCTGGCAGAGAAGCTAGCTAGCTAACAGCAGTACTGCCTGACACTGGAGGAGGAATTTTTAAAAAAGCATTTCAGCATACGGACCTTTGGGGCCTAAGGTCGAAACCCCAGTAAACACAAGATATCAAGACACGTTAAACTTCTCTTTGCAACCCCATGGTCTGTAGCCCACCAGGCTCCTCTGGTCCTGGAATTTTCCAGGCAAGAATACTGGAGTGGGTTCCATTCCCTTCTCCAGGGGATCTTCTCAACACAAGAGATCAAACCTGGGTCTCCCACATCCTTAACATCTGAGCCACCATTTCCTGCATAAAGTCAGATGTTTTGCTTTTGCATAATAGGGAGTTACACCTGGTTCTGAAGAGGCAGTTTTTAAATGCTTCAACCAAAGCATCCAAGTATCATTTTCTTCACTCTCAAGCAAGGAGAACTGAGTATTTTATTCAAATATATATATTTTAGCCTATCTCATATACTTGGTGGTATATACAATTTTCCACCTTAAAAGAAACATCCAATTATCACTGTCTCAGCACATCTCAGTTTATTGAGGTTGTCTTCCTTTCTATTCATAATCCCACAGGAAGAGGAGAAGGGCAGCCCTGAGTTGATGACAAATCCCTTTCCACCCCTTTGATCCTTCATCTAAATGGCTGGTGACTCTGCATAAGTCGTTTAACTTCTGTAAGCCTCAATCTGCACAGGTCCATTTGTAAAATGAGGCTTACATTATCTTGAGAAAAAGTGTAAAAAGAAAGCTGATTCTTAGGAGTCTGTTCTAGTAGAATTCCCATTCCCTCATCTGTCTCTGTGACCCCAGCACTTCATTACCCCCACCCCCATCGGTCTCTGACTCTACTGGCTCCCAGCAGGGGAGTCCCCTATCCTAATTCTGTTAGTCCTCTAATGACTTCCTTAATACTTTCTCAGCCACACTTCTGAAATTAGTGACTGACACTCACTGTCTCTACATTTCCTCAGCAAATTACTCAATTTCTCCCAGCAATCTAACTTCTACTCCGCCCACTTCACTCTAATATTATTCCTGAAAGTCATTAATACCTCTCAAAGCCAGCCGCCTTTCTTAGTCTTGTAATTCCTTGCCCTTTCTGAAGCATGTCAAATGACTGACTGCCTCCTCTCCTTGAAATTCTTCTCTTGGCATCCTTGATGCTGAATTATCTTGGTTCTCTTTTCTGCTTTTTTGTTTTTTTGTTGTAGGCCACTTCTTGTTCTCATTCCCTTAAACACAGACATTCTCCAATTTGATGCTGTGACTTTAATTCTGTAATTTTATCTATAATCTAAAGTCCTGTCCTTGGATTTGTCATCTATACCTTATCTTGCTTTTAGTTATCAACTCTATGGAGAAAACATTTGATCTAAATCTAAATTCATTACCCCCAGTTCTAATTTTTAACAGCCTGAATACCATTTCATGTGGATAATCTAAGACCTCAATTTTCTTCTAAATGACAATTCAAGATATTTGCCTTTCCTTCTAACCAATTCCTTCACCTCATCTCACTTTTTTTCTTTATACTATTGAAGAACACTTCACATACAACACCTGAACTCACTTTTTAGATGTCTGTCAACTGCTAGCAGGCTTCAAAGTGAACTAGGTCCAAAATCATGCTCAGTTTACTTAAAAATAAAGTTAATTTGTAATACTCTAATTATAGATATGATAGCAGATTGTTATACAAAATGCAGAAAAATAAAAGCGAGAAAATTATATTATCCAAAGATAGCTCACCATTGTTAATATTAATATTTTAAAGTCTTCATCATCTTTAACCTTTCTCTTACTTTCTTGTATAAACTGACCAAGTCACCAAAATGCATTTGTCTCATTCTTTCCATTTCTAATACCACCACACATATCCAGGCTCTTTATCAGTTCACAGCAGAATCAGTGCAATAATATTCCAACTCCTATCATTCCTTCTAGTATACTGGTTTTCAACCTTGGCTGTACACTGGAATCATCTTGAGAAGTTTTATTACAGGGGGCCCACGCTCAGAAATCCAATTTTATTGGTTTGAGATATGGTCTACAGAATGGGATTTTGTGTGCAGACATGGTTAAAACCACTGTTCCAACACAAAGGTTTCCAAACTGTTTAAGAATCACTTGGGTAGTCTGATAGTTATATTAGGGTGATCTGGAATGGAGACTAAGTATTTGCACATTTTACAGATTATTCCATTGTAGGTCCCACAGATTACTGCTCTAAGCTAAGGCTTCTCAAACTTTATGTGATATGGATGACTTTAGCATTCCTGTTAAACTATAGATTCAGACTCAGGTGATCTAAGGCCTGAGATGCTGCATTTGCAACAATACCCAAACATATGCCAAAGCCAGTCTGAGGAATAGTGTCTGGGTAGCAAGGCTTTAAGAACCACTCCTTTGCTGCTGCACAACAAAGGAAACTATAAGCAAGGTGAAAAGATAGCCTTCAGAATGGAAGAAAATAATAGCAAATGAAGCAACTGACAAACAACTAATCTCAAAAGTATACAAGCAACTCATGCAGCTCAATTCCAGAAAAATAAATGACCCAATCAAAAAATGGGCCAAAGAACTAAACAGACATTTCTCCAAAGAAGACATACGGATGGCTAACAAACATGAAAAGTTGCTCAACATCACTCATTATCAGAGAAATGCAAATCAACACCACAATAAGGTACCATTTCACACCAGTCAGAATGGGGGTGATCCAAAACTCTGCAAGCAATAAATGCTGGACAGAGTGTGGAGGAAAGGGAACCCTCTTACACTGTTGGTGGGAATGCAAACTAGTACAGCCACTATGGAGAACAGTGTGGAGATTCCTTAAAAAACTGGAAATAGAACTGCCTTATGACCCGGCAATCCCACTGCTGGGCATACACACCGAGGAAACCAGAATTGAAAGAGACACATGTACCCCAATGTTCATCACAGCACTGTTTATAATAGCCAGGACATGGAAGCAGTCTAGATGCCCATCAGCAGATGAATGGATAAGAAAGCAGTGGCTCATATACATAATGGAGTATTACTCACCCATTAAAAAGAATACATTTGAATCCGTTCTAATGAGGTGGATGAAACTGGAACTGATTATACAGAGTGAAGTAAGCCAGAAAGAAAAACACCAATACAGTATACTAACACATATATATGGAATTTAGAAAGATGGTAATGATAACCCTGTATGCGAGATAGCAAAAGAGACACAGATGTATAGAACAGACTTTTGGACTCTGTGGGAGAGGGAGAGGGAGAGGGAGAGGAGAGGGAGGGATGATTTGGGGGAATGACACTGAAGCATGTATAATATCATGTAAGAAACGAATCACCAGTCTAGGTTTGATGCAGGATACAGGATGCTTGAGGCTGGTGCACTGGGATGACCCAGAGAGATGGTATGGGGAGGGAGGTGGGAGGGCGGTTCAGGATTGGGAACTCAAGTACACCTGTGGAGGATTCATGTTGATGTATGGCAAAAGCAACACAGTAAAGTAAAATAAGTTAAAAAAAAAAAAAAAAGAACCACTCCTTTATCAGTACCCCCTTTCAAATAAAATCTAATCTACATTACAACCATTAGGTTAATCTTACTATATTTGCTTTCAAAATAGCACCAATCAAAAAAATTAAATGGCTCAATTCTCTATAAATAAATTTCAAATTAGCACTTCTACTAATTAGCATTTTCTACTATGACTTCTATCTTCATTTTAAATCATCTGTCTTATCAAACCTCTGCAAAATACTTCAATTTGCATATGTTTGAGACGTAGAATAGTCCTTCTCAAACTGCAACATGCAAACGAATAACCAGTGAAAGTTGCTGAAAGCATTCCTGGAGTCCACCCCAGAGATTGCTATTTGGTATCTGGAGGTCTGGCACGCACAAGAATTTGTATTTACAACAAGAGTTACTGATGCTACAGGTCTGAGGACCACATTTTGAGTAGCCTCCTCCAAATACTTAAACTGAAGTCTTATCCACTCAAATACTACTATCCAAAATATTTTCTGGGCTTAGGAAAATTAAAAATTAAAATGATCTTTCCTTCTCTTCAGTGCCTGTAACAATATTTTGAATGCAATAATGAAATCATAATTATCTTGATTAAAAATTAGAAAACCGAGGCCCAGACAGGCACAGTTACTTCCAGTTGCTAAGCTGGGACCACAATTTCCTTATTCTTTTTTATAGTTTTAAAACCCCAGGTGCTAAAAACACAATTATAATTAAGTAAAAATTTTCAATATAACTTGTGAATGATTTTTATGGCTTTTCAGTGAATGTGAAATGCTCTGACAGCTGCTGAGTGTCATATAGGCCCTGTGGCTATAAAGGGGAAGTGGGACTTACCAGCTTTGGTTTTCTAGTGACCTTCATTTGATCTGACAATAAGCAGCAACACAAAGCTTTGAATAAGCAAGTAGGACAGAGGTGCATAGGAAATATCTTAAGATAATACTCATTTAAAAAACGCTTCCACAAAGAGCTGAAGCACTATTAAACACAACAGCTACCTCTGTCACATCAACCATTTCTTGAATCACTATGACAGGTGAAGCACCAATATAAATGAGGCCTAATGACTGGGCTTGCTCTAGGGAAGTCGGCCAAGGGGAGAAAAATCACAAATTAGGCCTTGCTAACAGACCTACGGTGGCCAAGAAGCAATAGTTAGAACCTTGTATGAAACAACTGACTGGTTCAGGATTGAGAAAGGAGTATGACAAGGCTGTTTATTGTCACCTTGTTTATTTAACTTACACGCGGAGCACATTATGAGAAATGTCAGGCTGGATGAGTTATAAGCTGGAATCAAAATTGCCGGGATAAATATCAACAACCTCAGATATCAGGATGATACCACTCTAATGGCAGAAAGCAAAGAGGAATTAAGGAACCTCTTGATGAGGGTGAAGGAGGAGTGTGAAAAATCAGTTTAAAACTCAGTATTAAAAAAACTAACTTTATAATAGCCAGGACATGGAAGAAACCTAGATGTCCATCAGCAGATGAATGGATAAGAAAGCAGTGGTACATACACACAATGGAGTATTACTCACCCATTAAAAAGAATACATTTGAATCAGTTCTAATGAGATGGATGAAACTGGAGCTGATTATACAGAGTGAAGTAAGCCAGAAAGAAAAACACCAACACAGTACACTAACGCATACATATGGAATTTAGAAAGATGGTAACGATAATCCTGTATGTGAGACAACAAAAGAGACACAGATGTACAGAACAGTCTTTTGGACTCTGTGGGAGAGGGAGAGGGTGGGATGATTTGGGGGAATGGCACGAAACATGTATAATATCATATATGAAATGAATTGCCAGTCCAGGTTCAATACAGGATGCTTGAGGCTGGTGCACTGGGATGACCCAGAGGAATGGTATGGGGAGGGAGGTGGGAGAGGGGTTCAGGATGGGGGACATGTGTACACTCGTGGCGGATTCATGCTGATGTGTGGCAAAACCAATACAATATTGTAAAGTAATTAGCCTCCAATTAAAAAAACAAACAAACAAACAAAGATCATGGCATCCAGCCCCATCTCTTCGTGGCAAATAGAAAGAGAAAAGGTGGAAGCAGTGATAGATTTCCTCTTCTTGGGCTCTAAAATCACTGCAGCCATGAAATTAGAAGACAACTGCTTCTTGGCAGGAAAACTATGACAAACCTAGACAGTGTGTTAAAAAGCAAAGCTCTCACTTTGCCAATAAAGATGCATAGAGTCAAGACTATGGTCTGTCCAGCAGCCACATACAGTTGAGAGAGCTGGACATAAAGGCAGAGTGCCAAAGAATTGAGGCTTTCAAACTGTGGTGCTGGAGAAGACTCCTGAGAGTTCCGTGGACAGCAAGGAGATCAAACCTGAATATTCCCTGCTGTCCAGGGAACTCTCAAGAGTCTTCTCCAGCGGTGTGCAGACTGATGCTGAAGCTCCAATACTTTGGCCACCTGATGCGAAGAGCCAAGTCACTGGAAAAGACCCTGACGCTGGGAAAGACTGAAGGCAGAAGAGGAGGGTGACAGAGGATGAGATGAGCATTTCAAGTACTGAGGCTGCGTGCCCTAGAGCCCACACACCGTGACTTCTGAGCCTGCATGCTGCAACTACTGAACATGAGTCTACAGCCTGTGCTCCCCCCGAAGAAGCCCATGAACCATAATGAAGAGTAACCCCGGCTCGCCTCAACTATAGAAACAACTCCCGTGGCAATGAAGCCCTAGCAAAGTCAAAAATAAATGAAATTATGAAAAAAAATTTTAATTAAATATACACTCTCTGGGCTTTCACAGAAAACTGTTTGCTTACCTTGGAATGATTCTTTGAAATATGAAAAAATTACAATTAAAGGGACTTTAATTTGCATTAATAAATGTTCAACATATAAGCATTTCTAATTTTCAAACAACTGCAGTCTACTCTTGTGTTACTTTTATCTCATAAATAATCTGAATGATTAATTTGTCAAACTTCAAATTTTCCTACTGAAGGAAAAAGTAGGATTTGATATAAGTATCTGTTGTTAGATGGTGCCCCATAGAGATAAAAAGAAGGACCTGGCCAAAACAGGCAAGGAAGAGCTGTATTCTGCAAATTAGTGGTATGAGTTTGACACAACAAAACAAAACAAAAACATTGCCAAGATAAATCCAAGTATCAAGAGTAGATATGGTGGCAATGGTAGCATCATTAATAGGAACAAGGCAGTCCAGAAGAGGAGCTGTGGATAGAGAAGCTTGAGTACAGTTTTGGAAACACTGAATTTGAGAGACTGTTGGAATGTTCATATGAGGAAATCAACTAGGCAGTAATACAGCATGAGAAACTTCAGGGTGAGCTCTCCATTTATGTGTATGTATATGTGTGTGTGTGTGTATATATATATATCAGTATATCTATATCTTTTTAATATAAATTTATTTATATTGGAGGTTAATTACAATATTGTATTGGTTTTGCCATACATCAACATGAATCCGCTACAGGTATCTTATATTTAGCCACTGATGTCTTCACACATGCAAGTTTCTGAAAGAACTATATGATTAAGAGGTTTTTTTATGTTATGTTCTGTGTATGTACATGTGTGTGCCCCTTTAGCTCACTACAGAACATCATTATTACAGAGAGAAGGGGAAGTTGTAAACATTTCATTTAAATGGTTCAAAATAATGAGCCACAAGAATCTGTGTGTTTAAATGCACATATAAAATTGCCCAATGTCGACTTTATCAACTCTGTCCTTAAATAAACACAGAAAAAAACATCTTCAATAGCTAGAAAAGACAGATTTCCATAGACATTCATAAATAAATCCTTAAGAATTAAAAAAAATAGTTTGGCCTTGACCGTGGAATAAAATAATCAATTTAACCTTGAAGACCAGACATTAAAAATGGGATCTATTTTGCTACAATCACAGATTAACAGAAAAATTAGTGCTAAAGGGTTCTTTTGAGATAACTGTGATAGTTACCTCTTAGATGGTTGGACAGTTTCCTCTTCTTTGATAATCTCAAAGAAGCTGAGTGACTGAAGGTCCACAGATAATCACTGTGAGGATCAGGACTAGACAACAGTGCTCTTTACACCATACTATGATAGCTTAACGAAAAAAGTTAATAAACATCTCATAACACTCTTTCACTCAACCCAAGCCCTTTCTTTATATCATGCTTGGTATCAATGAGCACTATGAATACTAGACGACCTTACACAAAGACACTTTAGGACTAATACTCTAAGAGGACAGTTACAGAGTAGGTTATATACATCAATGTATTTGTTTTATGTACTAGAACTAGAAAACGCCATAAGGCCTCTGGGAATTAGTTAATGTACACTTTCTTGTGAAACTCTTTGTGTTTAGTTAACAGTTAACATTATCAAAAGTCATTCAAGACCTGAGGCTGGGTAAATATACAGTCAAGTATATAAAACAGATTTAAAATAGCTTTATATAGGGAAATGACATGCTAAAATCTGTTGATGACAACTAGAATAAATGCAATGAAGGTATTTATAGGGTTCTATTTACGGTTTTTACATTAAGTCAAAGAGCTCTTCTGAATACAGAAAAATGAAAATAGTTATTAAATGGTGTGGTTTGTGTAACATCATATACTGAAAGATCAAACAGTAAAACATACACATTTACACCAAGCAAATCATCAAGCTTGTCAGTCAGAATAAATCTGGCATTAATTTTCTTCACTGAATAAAAAGTGATATACAAACATATAAATGTGTTGGCAAAAATACCACATTCACCTTTTGAAAACAATTTATGAAGCCCATCACTGTAAACTTACTTCAAAATCAACAACTACTAAAGCAATGCTTATAGAGAATTTTGGAAGCAAGATATAAAGCAGCAATTTGAAAGCAATATTATTACTATCAAGAACAAGCTATTTTCTACTCTAGCTCACTTGAAAATTATTAATACGATGCTGATGCAGTCCTGTCAACAACAAGTCACTATAGCAGTGATTCATTCATAAGAGGTGGGCACAGAACAATATATAAAAAAAATTGTGTAAAAGCCTCAGGAATTCTGTCAATAGCCTCATTCCATGCTAAATCCTAGGATATCCTTCTACCACACTGAGAATCAATGTTAGAAAGCAAAGCTTAAGATTAGTTTTAAGTTAATGACAGTCACTGGACTTCCCTCATAGCTCAGTTGGTAAAGAATCTGCCTGCAATGCAGGAGGCCCTGGTTCGATTCCTCGGTTTGGAAGATCCCCTGGAGAAGGAAATGGCAACCCACTCCAGCGTTCTTGCCTGGAGAATCCCATGGGCAGAGGAGCCTGGTGGGCTACAACCCTTGGGGTCGCAAGAGTTGGACACGACTTAGTGACTAAACCAACCAACTAAATGACTGTCACTAGCTAAGTAGTGGGCAAAGGTGACACAATTCCAAGAGCTGAAATGACTAATATTCTAAAAGATCAGTAAGTATCACAAACAAGAGCAAAAAACACAAGATCAGATCAGAAGGCTTCTAGAAGTTGAGAACTGACACTTTAGATACACTAAAGAAGTCATATAAATGGCCATAACCTTTTAACATGCATAAGAAAATGGAGAACCTTCATGTTTTTTTGTATATTTATCAATTTAGAAGTATACATTTATACACATGAATAATATTAAGGAAATACTAAATTTTCAGATGTATATTTTAATCCTATTAACATATATTTAATCTGGAAAACTACTTTTCTAATAAAGTCCTACATTTCTGGTAAATGGACACTGATTCAATTTATAATGCTCCCCACTGAAACTTAAATACATTTATGCAAAACAACATCTAAGAGTTATGTATGGACTGACATGTATATAGCTGAGAGAATATAGCTGTATAGCACAAGGACAGTATAAAGAATAATGATGTCTTAGCTTAGTTAAGATCCTATACTATATGGCTGATTTTATCTAAGCCTGTTGTTAAATATATATATGAAAAACATAGATGGAAAAATTCAAATACAAAATACTAGGTACTTTAGTGCAAATTACACAGAAAAAACCCAGAACATTTTAATATATAAAATTTTCTAAAGCCCCAATAAGTATATTTATTAATATTTATCCCTGCTGCTTCTTAGTCAATAAGTCGTGTCCAACTCTGCAACCCCATGGACTATAGCCTGTCAGATTATAGCCTCTTTTGTCCATGGGATTTCCCAGGCAAGAACAACAGAGTGGGTTGCCCTTTCCTTCTCCCAGGGGATCTTCCTGTCAGGGATCAAATCCAGTTTTCCTTCATTGCAGGCGGATTCTTTTACTGCTGAGCCACCTACGAAGCTCATATGCTTAGGGAACTGATCACTTCTAGATAATATAGGTAAAGGTCCCAGTTGTCAAGATTTGCCATATGTATACATTCTATAAATTGGCGTAAGTGAACTTTTGATACCAAAAGTATTCCTCTCAATAAGATAGTGTTTGTATGACCGCTATGTTCAGGGATGTCAGTCAATTTTAAATTGCTTCTGATTTCATTTTATTTCCAAGGATTTGTGGGTTTGTTTTCCCTAAACCAAGGGCTCCCAATTCTTTTAGAACCACAAGAGACAGAAATGACTCGTCAAATTAACTAAGTAAAACAAATACTGATTATCACACATTACGAGACACAGATTTTACCATGCAGAACGCTAAAACAAACAAACAGGCACACCAAAGGTTTACCTCTACGCAGGTTTTCATCCCTGAGGCAGCAGCATAGTGCAGGGGTGTGTTCTTTTTGTTATCAACAGCGTCAATAGCTGCTCTCTCATATTCGCCTTGGTCAAGTTTTGCTCCTTTCCATCTTAAAATCATCTGTAGACAATCCGCTCTTCTAAAATCATCTTCCGCAGGGCGTGCTAAGCGAGGATGAAGGGCCCTTCTGAGATCATAATTTGAGGTCCCATACACAACAAATGCATAGATGTTTCATTGTGTACATTCCGTTTATTTGGATTTCCATCTCTACCAAAAAGAAAGGTCCTAAAATGGTAAAGAATGAAAATCAGGTTTTTCCTCCCTGAAAATAATACACAGGAGATACATTTAAAGCTCTTCTTCTAAGCTGCTATTCCAGTTTCTACTGAAGCACTGTTTCACAACAGGTTGAATGACTAATTTATTTGTTTTGGTTGTGCCGGGTCTTTGTTGCTGTGTGGGCTTTTCTCTAGCCGCGGAGAGGGAGGGCTCCCCTCTGGCAGCAGTGCACGGGCTTCTCACTGCAGTGGCTTCTCCTGCGAGGGCTTCAGCAGTTGCAGCTCCCAGACCCTAAGAGAGTATGGGCTCAGCAGCTATGGCATATGGGCTTAGTTGTTCCGTGGCATGTGGGATCTTCCCAGACCAGGGATCAAACCCGTATCTTCTGCATTAGGAGGTGGATTCTTTACCACTGAGCCACCAGGGAAGCCACTAATTCTTACAATTATAAAAAAAAACTTGATTCTAGAACAATAATACTAAATAACGAAAGTTGACTATCATTACAGTATTTGCTAATAAAAGAGAAAAAGGCATAGGAAGAAAAAAGAAAGGTAAGGAAAAGGAAAATGACAGAGAAAAGGAGGAAGAAAGGAAGGAACCAAAGGGCCATATAATGGACTAGTATGTCAATTAATATAAATGTCTTAGGTACATTATTAAACATATCCCAGCGATTTATTTTTTTAGTTACTGCTCTGCTATATTTTATTTCTCTTGAGTACATATTTACTTAAGAAGGATGCTGACAATATAGGATAAGAAAGCAATGCAGAAGTCTGGAAGTAAATGTTAAATCTAAGAAAAATTTATCTGAGTTTTCCGCAGCCTTTGAAAGAATAAGGCATGTATTTATTCAATGTAACACCTTCTTAAGGCAATAAGCTAGGTGAGTTCTGGAAGACCACGATCTAATTTCAAGGGGTAGACCTTACTGATGATAATAGGTGAGCTGCCTTAACTTCTGTCAGATCCAGATCTGAGAGCTGCGCCTAGCATCCACTACATCTTTTGGGCTAGGCTCAGTGGATTAACATTTGAGCCAATTCAATGGCCATAACAGGAAATGAGTTGGATAAAACCTAGTATAATTCAGTCAGCCTGTACTAAAAACCACAAATATACTATGAAATGGGCATACAGTCCCATATCCAAAGATAGGTCAATTTACTATGGAGGGCTGGTATCACTTGCATTCCTGTATCTAAGGGCAGAATAGCAATGGGAAGGGAGCAGAAGAGTCAAACGCTAAATCCTAGTTACATCTGGATTTTTTTAGGTTAGTTTCAGTTTAGAACAAGAAAAAACAAAGACAAACCCTAACCAGGAAGGAACTAGGATGAGCTCTTCAACTTGAATGAATGAGCCAAGCTGGGGAGCTCTTATGAGGAAAAAGGCTGAGTCTTAAAATGTCTTAAGGTGGTTTCCAATTTTTAGAACAACTCTGGGTATCTCCTGCTTTTATCATTCAAGATTTTAGACAGCTCAGCAATACAGCTCTTCAAAACTAGCCTATCAGGCTTCTAGGGTCCACATTCATTGAGCCATTTTGAAAGTAAAACATGAAGTTTCTGATGCAGGAACAAATGAAATATTATAGTAACTAGTCCCTCATACCCCAACTCCTACCACTGGGGTAATGCAATCTGAGCCAGATCAGACATCATATAGCACATGTACTGGGGTCTGCACTGCAGGGCAATATGACAGGCAGACTAGTAGCTCTCCCCAAAGAGGTCTATGTCCTAATCTCCAGGACCTGTGAATATGTTACCTTATACAGTAAAAGGAACTTCACAGATACGGTTAAGTTAAGGTTCTTGACAATGGGAAAGTATCCTAATATCCAGGTGGGCCCAGTGTAATCACAAATCCTTAGAAGGGAAAGACAGGAGGGTGGGAATCAGAGACATATTGGAAGATGCTATGCTGCTGTCTTTAAAAAGGTAGAAGGGGGCCACAAGCAAGAAGTGCAGGCAGCTTTTAGAAACTGGAAAAGGTAAGGTAAGGGATTCTACCCAAGAGCATGCAGAAGGAATATAACTCTGCCAACACTTTAATTCAGTGGAAGCATTTCAGATTTCTGATCTCCAGAGTTTTAAGATAATACATTTGTGCTGTTTTTAGTCACCAAGTTTGTGGCAATTTGTTATAGCAACAATAGGAATGAGCCCTGACATAAAACTCTGGGAAGCTTGTGTAGTAGATCTCCTTCCCTCTGGAGACCAGGGAAGGTGTGAAGAGAAGAAGGGGTGGGCGGGGAGGTTGGGATTGGGGGGGGTTGTGTGTGTGGAGGGGGAAACTATCCCTGAGTATGAACACTGTTCTAGGGAAGATCTTGGGTTCTTATGCTTTGCGATGTAAAATATGTTTCTGGGCAAAAGATAAGATTGTCATCTCTGAATCTGACAATTCAGGGAATGTAGGAATGGTCTCAGGTCTCATCTACTCCTTACTTCCAAGTCAAATGTTAAACAAGTATCTCCTGAGAAGTAAGTATCTCCGGTATCTCCTGGAGTTCTCAGTCTCTACTCAGTCCAAGATGAACTTTCAAAGCTTGTCTTTGAAGCTCAGATCTCAAGTTCTAATAAAATTTGCTCAGAAAGCCCTATTTTCTCTAAAGTCCTACAGAGCTTTTATGGCCTTCTGACTCCCTCAGTACATGGGGAGGCTCTTTATTGCTTACTCTATCTGGTTTCCAAGGATCTGACCTAGCCACCTAAACAAACTCAATCCTACTTAGAAGGCTCTTTACACTAAGCTCCCTCCTCCAGTTTCATTGATCATTCCCTTGTCTTCCTATAACATCCTAATTATATAATTCATTACATCATATCACAGTTACTTTCTTACATATCTGTTCCTTTCTCCCACTTGGTTTATAGCCTTACCAGACCACCTGACCTGCCTCTTGAGAAATCTATATGCAGGTCAGGAAGCAACAGTTAGAACTGGACATGGAACAAAAGACTGGTTCTAAATAGGAAAAGGAGTACGTCAAGGCTGTATATTGTCACCCTGCTTATTTAACTTCTATGCAGAGTGCATCATGAGAAACGCTGGGCTGGAAGAAACACAAGCTGGAATCAAGATTGCTGCGAGAAATATCAATAACCTCAGATATGCAGATGACATCACCCTTATGGCAGAACGTGAAGAAGAACTAAAAAGCCTCTTGATGAAAGTGAAAGAGGAGAGTGAAAAGTTGGCTTAAAACTCAACACTCAGAAAACTAAGATCATGGCATCTGGTCCCATCACTTCATGGGAAATAGATGGGGAAACAGTGGAATGTGTCAGACTTTATTTTTCGGGGATCCAAAATCACTGCAGATGGTGACTGGAGCCATGAAATTAAAAGATGTTTACTCCTTGGAAGAAAAGTTATGACCAACCTAGACAGCATATTGAAAAGCAGAGACATTACTTTGCCAACAAAGGTCCGTCTAGTCAAGGCTATGGTTTTTCCTCTGGTCATATATGGATGTGAGAGTTGGACTGTGAAGAAAGCTGAGTGCTGAAGAATTGATGCTTTTGAACTGTGGTGCTGGAGAAGACTCTTGAGAGTCTCTTGGACTGCAAGGAGATCCAACCAGTCCATTCTGAAGGAGATCAGCCCTGGGATTTCTTTGGAAGGAATGATGCTGAAGCTGAAACTCCGGTACTTTGGCCACCTCATTCGAAGAGCTGACTCATTGGAAAAGACCCTGATGCTGGGAGGGATTGGGGGCAGGAGGAAAAGGGGATGACCGAGGATGAGATGGTTGGATGGCGTCATGGACTCAATGGACGTGAGTCTGAGTGAATTCCGGGAGTTGGTGATGGACAGGGAGGCCTGGCGTGCTGCGATTCATGGGGTCGCAAAGAGTCGGACATGACTGAGCGACTGAACTGAACTGATTCAGGAAAGATTCTCAAATTTATTAGATATAGTATTGTACCTGCATAAACATTTTGTACTAAAACTGTCAAGTTGGATATTCTCATTTTATTGATTTACATTACTAGTTCTATATTATATGCTTAAATTCAAAAGTGGAATCTTCTTTAACTTACATGAATGAATAAATAGAATTACAAATTTGTAATTGACATGTAAAGTTTTAGATAGGCCCCTCTTATAACTATGCTACTAATTATGAAGTGCATTTTACTACTTACATACAAGGTTAATACTTGGACCAGGAAAGGAGATAACTGGTAGGAAGGTAGGGTAAGGAAAACATTAACTCGGAAAAATTCCTTTCATTTGACCTTAATAACCCATCGAAAGTCATCTGTTTATCTAGATTCTTTCAGTGTTCACTGTCAGTCAATTTATAACTGCAATCTATAAATCTACATTTACTCTCCACTTCAATATGACCCTATTCTGATCACTGTACTAAAACTTCACTTGTTCACATCATCAGGAATTTCCTAAAAATTCTTATCCTCAATTCTTGTTTTCACCTTAAACTGCTAATAATTCATTTATATCCTGATCTCTTTATCACCTCAGTTTCCATACTACTCATCTTTTTAACAGGTCTCTTAATTTTTTTCAAAACAACCTCTTTTACCTATGATGATGGCTCTACTTTCCTATCTACTTAATGGAAGCAAACTCACTTTCTGAGTTTATTTTCTTCTCTGGACATCTTCCTTCCTTCCAGAGAGCATATCCATTCTTAAAGTCACTTATCTTTTGGTGGTTTCTATGCATATATTTTGTAAACTGTAAACTTTTATTGGAACCCAAATGACAGACTGTGGCAGCAGAATCACGATTTTTCTCAAAGGGCTTCTACTATCATTTCAGTGATAATTCTTAATGCTCTATCACCCTGACCTTGAGGCCATATTCAAATTTTTATGGGTTTCCCTGGTGGCTCAGCTGGTAAAAGAATCTGCCTGCAATGTAGGAGACCTGGGTTTTATCCCGTGTTGGGAAGATTCTCTGGAGAAGGGAAAGGCTACTCACGCCAATACTCTGGCCTGGAGAATTACATGGACTGTACAGTCCCTGGGGGTCACAAAGAGTCTAAGGTCCACTTCTCTTGCACATTTCATCATTATCTCATATTCAGTTGAGCTTCCCTCAAAATAACCATCTTCTCTGTTACAGCCTCAATTTCTTGTCATAACACTATTATTCCAGTAGTTACTAAGATATACTTTCAGTTCCCTTTACATCTTACCTTTCATGCAACATTATTTTTGAGTACCTGTAATTGTATTATAGAGGTTAGGCACATTGTTAAGAAAACAGATTAAGTACTTGCCCTTACAGTGTGTGCACAGCAAGGAAGCTTAGGAGAGAACTGAATTTCAATCAATTTGTAAGAATTTAATAACTCCTGAAATACAAGAATCAAAAAAACCCCCAAAAACTGGAAACTCTATTTTAATTCTCAAAGCTTGATATTAACATATGCTCTGACAAACACATGCTCTAATAAAGATTTTATATTTTATTCATACCAAAAGACAGGCCCCTTTCATATTCTAGGAAGCACAAGAAATTATCCCATAAAATCTAAGGAACAAGCACTCTAATTTCCCATTTTATACATGCCTATCCAAACTAGAATATGTGGACTCCAAAGTCTAAACAGTTCTTCTGCTACATCAAATAGTAACTATTTATGAATATGGATTCAGTTTCCCAGGAAAGAAGCACTGTGGTGTGGTATGATGTAAACACATAGTATTTAGGTTCAGAGAGATACAGATGCAAACTAGCTCTTAAACTGTAAACTGCCCTTCTTTTACCATATTAAGTCTAAGAAGAGGGGAAAGTTGTGCCTGCTGTTGCAGGTACCATAAAGCTAAAGGAAATGGGAATTAAATCAAGGCCTTATTGCAATTTACTTTATGGCTACTAAATATATTGTCCTTGGCTAGGTATACTTCTTTGTCCACCCATATATGTCATGTGTTAGGAATCTAGCCAAGCTTAGTCAGAGTCTATACCGAAGCTAGCAAGCAGGTATGCCAGGTTACAAGAGGCAGGATGAGAAAATAATGGCCATCAACTTGTTACGAGTTTAGAAAAGTTAAACACAGTGAAACATTTGAAGCTATCTAAAACATAAACAGTTAAAACAGAGCTGGTATTTTACTTAATGCTGATGTGTGCTCAGTTCAGTTCAGTTCAGTCGCGCAGTCGTGTCCGACTCTTTGCGACCCCATGAATCGCAGCACGCCAGGCCTCCCTGTCCATCACCAACTCCCGGAGTTCACTCAGACTCACGTCCATTGAGTCTGTGATGCCATCCAGCCATCTCATCCTCGGTCGTCCCTTTCTCCTCCTGCCCCCAATCCCTCCCAGCATCAGGGTCTTTTCCAATGAGTCAACTCTTCGCATAAGGTGCCCAAAGTACTGGAGCTTCAGTTTTAGCATCATTCCTTCCAAAGAAATCCCAGGGTTGATCTCCTTCAGAATGGATGATGCCATCCAGCCATCTCATCCTCGGTCGTCCCTTTCTCCTCCTGCCCCCAATCCCTCCCAGCATCAGGGTCTTTTCCAATGAGTCAACTCTTCGCATAAGGTGCCCAAAGTACTGGAGCTTCAGTTTTAGCATCATTCCTTCCAAAGAAATCCCAGGGTTGATCGCCTTCAGAATGGACTGGTTGGATCTCCTTGCAGTCCAAGGGACTCTCAAGAGTCTTCTCCAACACCACAGTTCAAAAGCATCAATTCTTCTGTGCTCAGCCTTCTTCACAGTCCAACTCTCACATCCATACATGACCACAGGAAAAACCATAGCCTTGACTAGACGGACCTTAGTCGGCAAAGTAATGTCTCTGCTTTTGAATATACTATCTAGGTTGGTCATAACTTTTCTTCCAAGGAGTAAGCGCCTTTTAATTTCATGGCTGCAGTCACCATCTGCAGTGATTTTGGAGCCCAAAAAAACAAAGTCTGACACTGTTTCTACTGTTTCCCCATCTATTTCCCATGTGTGCTATTTATCCTTATTCTATTGAATTCATGACATAGTGTTAGTTCAGTTCAGTCGCTCAGTTGTGTCCGACTCTTAGCGACCCCACGACTGCAGCATGCCAGGGTCTCCCTGTCCATATTGAGTTGGTGATGTCATCCAACCACCTCATCCTCTGTCGTCCCCTTCTCCTCTCGCCTTCAATCTTCCCAATACCAGGGTTTTTTCCAATGAGTCAGTTCTTTTTATCAGGTGGCTAAAGTACTGGAGTTTCAGCTTTAGCATCAGTCCTTCCAATGAATATTCAGGACTGATTTCCTTTAGGATGGACTGATTGGATCTCCTTGCAGTTCAAGGGACTCTCAAGAGTCTTCTCCAACACCACAGTTCAAAAGCATCCACTCTTTGGCGCTCAGCTTTCTTTATAGTCCAACTCTCACATCCATACACAACTACTGGAAAAACCATAGCCTTGACTAGACGTACCTTTGTTGGCAAAGTAATGTCTCTGCTTTTTAATATGTTGCTAGGTTGGTCACAGAGAAGGCAATGGCAACCCACTCCAGTACTCTTGCCTGGAAAATCCCATGGACGGAGGAGCCTGGTAGGCTGAGGTCCATGGGGTCGCTGAGGGTTGGACGCAACTGAGAGACTTCACTTTCACGCATTGGAGACGGAGATGGCAACCCACTCTAGTGTTATTGCCTGGAGAATCCCAGGGATGGGGGAGCCTAGTGGGCTGCCATCTATGGGGTCGCACAGAGTCGGACATGACTGAAGCGACTTAGCAGCAGCAGCAGCAGCGGGTTGGTCATAACTTTCCTTCCAAAGCGTCTTTTAATTTCATGGCTGCAGTCACCATCTGCAGTGACTTTGGAGCCCCAAAAAATAAAGTCAGCCACTGTTTCCACTATTTCCCCATCTATTTGCCATGAAGTGATGGGACCAAATGCCGTGATCTTAATTTTCTGAATGTTGAGCTTTAAACCACCTTTTTCTTTCTTCTCTTTCACTTTCATCAAGAGGCTCTTTAGTTCTTCTTCACCTTCTGCCCTAAGAGTGGTGTCATCTGCATACGTGAGGTTACTGATATTTCTCCAAGCGATCTTGAGTCCAGCTTGTGCTTCCTCCAGCCCAGCGTTTCTCATGATGTACTCTGCATTTAAGTTAAATAAGCAGTGTGACAATATACAGCCTTGATATACTCCTTTTCCTATTTGGAACCAGTCTGTTGTTCCATGTCCAGTTCTAACTGTTGCTTCTTGACCTGTATAAAGATTTCTCAAGAGGCAGGTCAGGTTGTCTTGTATTCCCATCTCCTTCAGAATTTTCCAGTTTGTGGTGATCCACACAGTCAAAGGCTTTGGCATAGTCAATAAAGCAGAAATAGATGTTTTTCTGGAACTCTCTTGCTTTTTAAGTGTTAAGTGACATAGTGTTAAAAGTTATTTAATTACAAATCGACTAAACAATTAAAATAATAATATGATTTGTGATTTTCTCTGCACTAAATAAGTTTTGAAAAAAGATACACAGATTAAAGAAATTGAGTTGTCTAATCTTAGGAAAGGAGAGCAATAAAGTAATTTCTGATTCTAGGATAGGATGTTAAAGGCTTTAATAAAGAAATTATCAATCACTGATCTCCAAACAACTAAGAAAAAAGAAAAAACAAACACTTTAGACTGAAATTTAAAGTATAAAGTAAAACTATAAGTATAAAGTATATGGTCAAATCATAAAAACAGTAATTTTAAAAGAGAATATATAGTCACCTTTTTTTCAGGTCTTTAAACACTCATCAATAGAATGATAAGCAGAAGGTGGAGACAAATACATCCTTTATAAGAGAAACCAATTATATTGATCAAATCAGCAATTTTTAAACTTTCTGGTAGTAGACTTTTATATCTTTTACAAATTTAAAAATTACTGAAGATTTGTACTGGGAAGCTGGGATTGACATATACACATTGCTGCTGCTGCTGCTGCTAAGTTATTTCAGTCATGTCTGACTCTGTGCAACCCCATAGACGGCAGCCCACCAGGCTCCCCCATCCCTGGGATTCTCCAGGCAAGAACACTGGAGTGGGTTGCCATTTCCTTCTCCAACGTATGAAAGTGAAGTGTCAAAATGAAGTTGCTCAGTCGTGTCCGACTCTTTGTGACCCCATGGACTGCAGCCTACCAGGCTCCTCTGTCCATGGGATTTTCCAGGCAAAAGTACTGGAGTGGCGTGCCATTGTCTTCTCTGTATTATTTTACACACTACTATGTAGTATTTTACACACTAGATAACTATAATAAGGATTGATTTTATAACACAGAGAACTCTACTGAACACTCTGTAATGACATTTATAGGAAAAGAATCTAAAACAGACTGGGTAAATGCATATGAATAACTGATTCACTCTGCTGTAAAGCAGAAACTAATACAACATTGTAAATCAACTATACTCCAATAAAAAATTTTTAAAAAGATCTCTAAGAGCCTTTGTTTATATGAGAAATATTCATATTAAAAATTAAAATAAATTTATCCATTAAAAATAAACTCATTATCTATTTACATTTGTAATATCTTAAAATAAAAAATAACTATAGTTTTTTAAAAATTAGGTGAACACAATGGCATTGTTTTACAAGTTTACAAATCTTTTTAAACATTTGCCTAATAGAAGATTCTCATAGTGTTAAATCAGTTATGATATGTTTCATTTGGGTTGAAGCATATGAAGAAAATCCAGCCATATAATTAGAAAAAAGAGAAATGTTTTAAAATAGCCTTTTCAGATAAGTGTAAATATTCATATTTGATACCAAAAACTCAACAAGTGGTCATTTCTTAGATTACCTGCAGTATAAAATTTGAAATCTTATCAATGAACTTTTGCAATGTTTAAAAATCTACTGGTTTACCTTATATTTTGAATAAATCTTTTACCCATGCATAACTGCAAAAAATCATATACTTATCTTCTGAAAAATACTAATTCACTAAGTTATACAGATCTTCTAGATTTTGTCACATTTCATTATATTTTAAAAACTCATGTTAATTTATATCACTGCCAATCTTATCTACAAAGTCCCTAGGTATTGGTAAGCTGTCAAGCTTAAGGCAGTAAATATGAGTTTTCAAAATTCCAGTACTCACTGGCAAGCTCAATCATCTTTTATTGTTGTTATTAGTTTAAAATGTTTTCATGAAAAAATGAGCATCAACATTTCAACTCACACCTCAAACAACAGTACAAGTGTTTTTCCTCAAAGCTATCAGCATACAAGAGCAGAAGTACTTTGTTCATTCTTCTCATTCATAGACTAATGAAAAGAGGATGGAGATTAATTAACATTAGTAATTCTATTGCTTCATTGAGGAAATTTTAAGTAAAACTGGTTTTTTTTTAAACAGCAAGTGGCTGGCAGTGAGGAAAACAGTAATTACTAGTAAGGGTCGGTGCCACTGCCTGGATTCACCCAAAAGCATCAGCAGTTTTATCTTCCATTTTCTGCACTATCATCACAAATGTCAACACAGTGAAAAAGGCAAATAACATCTTAACATCTTAAAATTAGTATTGATTTAATGCTAAAAATAGTTTTGATCTACTTTACCTCCTTGAAAGTATCTCAGGATCTGCAAGTCCTCAGAATGCACTTTAAGACTCACTAGATTAGACAAGAAAACAACCTACATGTCTGCTGACAGATGAACAGATGAAAAAGAAGTGGTGCATATATAGAGTGAAATATTTACTACCCAGCCATAAAAAAGAATGAAACAAAGCTCCTGAAGCAACATGGATGGACAGAGAGATCACCATAACAAGTGGAGCAAGTCAGAAAGACAAAGACAAACACCATATGATATTACTTACATGTGGGATCTAAAATGTGACACAAATAAACCTAAATATGAAACAGAAACAAAATCAAGGACACAGAGAACAGACTGGGGGTTACCAAGGGAAGCGGGTGGGAGAGGGCAGGAGTGAGAGTCTGAGATTAGCAGATGCAAACTGACATATGTAGAATGGATAGACAACAAGGTCCTACTGTTCGGAACAGGAACTATATTCAACATCCTGTGATAAACTACAGTGGAAAACATACGAAAAAGAATATATGTATAACTGAATCACTTTATTGTACAGAAATTTATACAGCATTGCAAATCAACTACACTTGATTAAACTAACTTGATAAAAACTCAGTGGATTAGATACATCTCTTAAATAAAGTTTTCCAAATTTATCAAGTATATTTTAAATTATACTATAAATGATTAAAAAGTATTTTCCTCCTTGAGTTCTTTTATGTTAAAATAGACGTATTACCTTAGTAATAACATTCAAAAACATTTTACTGTGGTAGTCTAAGAAAGTTTTAATTAATCACATAATAATATCTGATATTAAATGTTATTGTTAGTGTTCAATATTCAGAACCTAAAGCAACAGTTTCATAATCTCACTGAAAATGTTCAAATCAAAAACAAAGACTGGATAGACTAAGTAATCAAGAGTTAATCTACCTAGAGCATTACTGTTTAGCAGTATATCTGTAATATTTACAATCTAGTCAGAGATGTTTAATAACAACTGGATGATTAAAATCTAAGTTATAGGAATTTCTGAGAACAAAGAATACTGTAGGTCAGAACAGCTGGTAATGAATTCATAAAAAGGCAGAAATCAAGTGAGGACTTAAAGGACAGGGAATTAGAGAAGAAACAAGACATTTCAGAACCAGGGATTAACAATAAAGCTAAGGGGGTGGCATTTTTAAAAGTGGGAAAAGCAAGAGGGAAGGCAACCAGTCTGACTGATATGATCATGTTGGAGAATAATAAGAGATTAGGCTGACTAGGCAGAATGAGGGCAGAGAAAAAATAAGGCTTTAGAAGCCAAGTAAAATGAGGCAAACAATAGTGTACCACTACAGTTTTCTTATGATAGAACACTGAAAAGGATAAACTTTTAGCAAGATTAACCTGAACGTGAGACTTGAAGAGGAGAAGACTTGCAAAAGGAACATTTAGGAGTCAAGTACTTTCAGTATTGGAAGACGGCGTTGAAAAGAGTAAACAAAGTTTTAGGCAACAGGAATGGAAAGACATAAACCCAACAGATAAGACAGAGTGAACTTTGCATTAGTAACAGGTTAGGTAAAGGAGATGAGTAATTCAAGGATAATCTGAAGATATTTAGAGTTACAAATTTGAGAAATAATAAAACTATACACTAGGCATCATGAAACATAATACATTCATTTAATTATACAAACAATATTTTACAGACAAGGAAACGGAAATCCAGAGTAACTAATTTGTCTTGCTAATAAGTGTTTTAGGATTACAGAGGGTGCTAGTGGTAAAGAACCCACCCACAAACGCAGGAGATGAAAGAGATGTGAGTTCAATCCCTGAGTCAGGAAGATCCCCTGGAGAAGCGCATGGCAACCCACTCCAGTATTTTTGCCTGGAGAATCTCATGGACAGAGGAGCCTGGTGGGCTACAGTCCATGGGGTCACACAGAGTCACAACTGAAATGACTTAGCACAATAAGTGCTTTAGGCACTCCTGACATACAGGCTTATCTGACTATAGAGATAAAAGGCTATCACAGTGTGAAAGCCTAAAGACTACAGTCATCTGCCTAGGCACTCCTGACATACAGGCTTATCTGACTATAGAGATAAAAGGCTATCACAGTGTTGAAAGCCTAAAGACTATAGTCATCTGCCTACATGGGCAGATAGCTTTGCCATTTATAAGCTGCAGAGTTCTGATAAGTTGTTTAATCTTTCTGAGCTTCAGTTTTCTCATTTCTGAAATGCAGAGGATAGACAACCTTATAGAGCTATAATGAGAATTTACTGAGACGAGGCACGTAGAGCAGTTAGCAGTGCCTAGAAAACATTAAGTCCTCAACACGTTTGCCATTATTTTATTAGTACAATATGTCAGTGTAATTAACATAGGGAACATCCATTTTTGAAAGAAAAAATGTAAAATTTCAAACAAGATTAGGTGGCAGTGGCTTCTAAGTGGGTGTTTTTAGAGAAATGAAAATAAGAGATAAATGAAAAATGGAGAGGTAACAGAAATATCTCTTTTTAAATCTAGAAACACCTATTTTATTTTTAAGAGGTTACAAAAATACCTACTTGATAATCACAGGCCTGAATAAACTAAGTTATTCATGGAATTTTTCTCATTCACAAATCCTGATCATAAAGATAATATTTGTGCAATGACTTTTAGAAAGGTTCTATTTACTTTGTGTAAGATACTATGCTAGATGCTAGAAGTACAAAGAAAGTCCTTTTAAAAAGCTGTAATTTAGGCAGGCAAAGAGTAGGTTTACAAAATTACAAAACCAATGGGATAGTGTATACCACACAAGTAATACAAACAAAAAAGAACCATAGAAGTTCAAAAGAAGACTGAAGTTCCTTGTGGATTGAAGTTCCTTACAGGTTGTGACAGGATAAGACAAAAAAGAATGCCTAGGACCTTGCTGTTAAGTCACTTTAGCCTGCCAGATTTCTTTGTCCGTGGAATTCTCCAGGCAAGAATACTGGAGTGGGTTGCCATTTCCTTCTCCAAGAGATCTTCCTGACCCAGGGACCTAACCCACATCTAGCAGGCGACTCTTTACCACTGAGCCACCCGGGGAGCCCAGGACATTGAAGGAAGGCTAAAATTTAGGTAAGATGAGAAGGCTGAGAGGAGTGATACTCCTGGGAAACAGCATTGTGAATGTGGCAGACAGAACACCCGTGGCATGGTTCAGGGATACCAGAAAGAGCAGCTTAATTACCAGAAAGAGCAGCTTAATCTGAACAACAAATTTGCATAAAAAGAAATAGAGAAATGGTTGAAGAGCTTTTTGTCAACTTCTAAAGTACTCAGAATGCCGATTTAAGAATTATATTTCACTGCATAAGCAAAGAAGTGCTTCTTTCTCTTCTACCACCAGACTTTCACAGCTCTACAATCTACTACTAAAAACAATACATTTATTTTGGAACTACTTTTCTATCCTTTGCTTCTTTCATCTTATAAATTAGCAAATATCAAATGTAATTCCCATGTAATTAAGAAGAATTCACATACTGCTATCACTAAGGCTTTCTTTCCTAAAGAGATTTTTTTTTAAGTTTCTTAGTATTGATATTTTCAGTTTCAAGAAAATGTTTTACTTTTTAGAAAAGTCTTTTCAAGTAACTGAACCTTTTAAAAGAAGGAAACTCAAATCTGATCAAGACTAGGTAAGGCAAACACATCAGTTTTTCATCTTAAATTGCCTTGGACACCATTCCCTGCAATTTTTTGATAGATGACAAGTACTTTTCTAGAACTGAAACATTGTAAATTAAAACACTACACTGTTATAAATAATTCATACTATGAAACATACTGAGGATCACAAATGTATTTACAGTAAAAAGAATACGTGAACTAACCTCACAAATGAAACACATAATAAAAAAACCGTACTTAATAATTTAGGCATATTCAGTTTCACAAAGTTTAGTTCACTATAATACCACAACATGCACATATGTACGCATGTATTCTCAAAGACCAGAGTGTTTTTCTTCCCTTTCTCTAAGCTGTTACCAATTGGTTTCCAGTAATACTTACCCTAATATTCTATTCATTCCATGCTAGCAGCATAGTGTAATGGAGTATTGTGCTGGTAGGGCTCCCCATAAGATGTATTTGGATCAAGGGATTCTTTTAGCTGAGGGTTGCTTTCATATATTTGGCAGGCCAGGTTTTCATCACCATTGATGAGTGCTTTACGAAATTTGGTGGTTGAACTTCCCATGTTTTGTTTTGCTTTTTTCTGATAGGCAATGGCACTTTTTTCCTTCACCCTTCAGCCACTTCTTAAATGCTTCTGCAACATGTTTCACATTCTAATGGAGGAAAAAATATTAGATTGTAAAACCAATAATTATCAGTCAGTATCCTAAGGAAAAAATACCACAATTAGGAATACTAATAAAATCTAGGAAGCACATATAAGGGAAAGAATGTTTTACCAAATTTATCTTAATAGCCAAAAAAAACTTTAATGTTTAATATTGCCCAAACTAACTTCTTAAACTGTAATATTTTCCCATACAGAAAGTGACGGTTTCACAGGCTGTATTTTCTACTATAAAGTTACATATATACATGGTTTTTTCAATTTTCTCCTTCACAGAGGCAGGAAATGAATTTGATTAAAATTTATGGCTGAATACACTTAAATCCTTGTATAAATTACGTATAAATCTGATTCAGCCAATTTCTAGGATGATGAAAAAATATCGGAAATTTTGCTCATATAAGAACTCCAGAATATGTTAAATTACAATAAAGTAAAATGAAATTGTTCAGTCCTTAGAAGGACCTCAAAGAAAAGATTTTTCAAATGTAAATATAGAGGGCTATACAACTCACAGCAAATGAATAAAACTGACTACAACTAATTACACTCAGAATAATGAAATCGTGATTATTCTACCATAATACCATTTATTATCTTCTACTGTAAATAACTCAAAACAAGGTTGAAAACATGAACTGTTCATGCCTACTGTATTTGGAAAGAGGTTATAACACAGATCACAGGTATTTACTACTGAAGCAATGTGAGGTAGGTAGGGGAAAGACAAGAAAACAATCACTTAATTTGGAGATGAAGTCTCACATTCACCTACACTAGCTATGTAATTGTAACTTCTAAAGTCTCAGGTTACGTCTATACAGTAAAAGGAAACAAACATTTTTTAAGGGCGATACTCAGGATTATGAGAGCTACTTCTTTAAGTACCTACCACAGATCTTGGCTAGTATGCTTAATAAACGCTAGTTTTGTTCCATTTCAATAAATGTTTCTGAATCTAGTCTTCAGTCATTATAAAAATCAGTCATAAAGGAAATAGCCCATGCAAAGGAAGGTATGAAACAAAAGGTTTATTCAATTGGTTAGTACCTCTAGTGTTGTGCTAATAGAAAATAAAACTGAAAATAGGTTGTGGCCAGACTAAGAAATGTATCCTTTAACCGGTAAAGAATGGATGAAAGTGAAAGTGAAAATCACTCAAAGAGTAAGAAATATATCTTTCCCTAATTTCCTGATTATCTTTTAATTGTGAAGGGCTCTATAATTTTTTTTCTTCATTTGGTGGCTCAGAGGTTAAAGCGTCTGCCTCCAATGTGGGAGACCCAGTTCGATCCCTGGGTTGGGAAGAGCCCTGGGAGAAGGAAATGGCAACCCACTCCAGTATTCTTGCCTGGAGAATCCCATGGACGGAGGAGCCTGGTGGGCTACACTCCACGGGGTCGCAGAGTCAGACATGACTGAATGACTTCACTTTTACTTTCTATAATTTTTGTTTTTAATAAGGAAATATGTCTTTCTGATTATTTTTTTGTGGATATAAGGTAACACTTCAATAGTATATGTGAAATTTAAACTATACCTCCAATTATATTAATTAATGTTTGCACTCAGAGATTTTTGTTTACAATGAACTATACTATGGCTCATATTTTAAAAATTATAGTAAAAGGGTTAAGCTCAAGGGTCATATGTTAGGGGGGTGGAGGTGCATAGAACCAGCTGCTACAATAAGTAACCTTACAAGGGAGTGTAAGATTCCTCAATAGACTCTTCCAGTTTGACATCGTATTTCTAAAGGTTATCTTTAGTATCAGTAAATTAAGAGTAGGAGCCAATTATTTTGTTGAGGCCAACCTTCAGCTCATAATAATGACTTTAAAAATAGTTTACTTTTGTAGTAAAAGGTAACATATTAGGAGATGGATATTTATTTTTTGAAGAACTTCATCTTCTATAAAGGATTTCTGGGAGTAGTTCATTAATTTAAGTGCACTTGAAGTTTTGAGGCAGTTTATTAACCTATGGATGAGGAAACTGGGAGACATGCATTGAATTACAGAAGCAGAAAGGACTATATTTAAATCATACCAGCCTATCTGTCCAAATAGGAAAGCTTTTGAACATTCATGGGTTGTTGCTTGCCTTTATCTTTATCTTATTGCTCTTGTCCAAGTCTAATGCTTCAGTAAAACTGAAATATACTACAGAATGTACAGTCAGTTTACAGTACCTCTAAACAAAGTAAGGTTTAGTGCAGGTATCAGCAAACTTTTCCCATAAAAGACCAGATAGTAAAATATCCACTTGTGAGTCATATGGCTCCCTGAGTCATACAATCTCTGTCGTAAATACTCAACTCGGCTGTTAGAGCTTGAAAGCCATAGGCAGTACCTAATCGTAGAAGAGCTGTGGTTGTGTTCTACAAATTTCATTTACAAAAGTAAGATCCGAGATGTGGTCCATGAGCTGTAGGTTGCCAGCCAACCCCTGATGTGGTGGAATGAAAATAGTTGGTTTGGAATCCCACATCTCCTTCTTAGTACTAATAACACAAATCATTTAACCTCTCTGTACTTTTTTCTTATGTAAAAAAGGGATAAGGCCACCTACCCTGCAGAATTGTCAAGATTAGCTAGGTTAAGTATGTAATACAGTGCATAGTAGGTACTCACTAAACTTTATCTCCTTCTCCTATCTGCAAGCCATTGGTTAAGAGTTGCTTCCTTTAAAGAACTCAATACTCAAATTCTTTTCAAAAGACAGTGAAACCTTAAGAAAAATGTCACCTACTTTATGTTTTATATCAGAACTAATATGTACCTGGTAGTCTAAACGTATCATTTATTAGGGGTCTGACCTTTGACAAGATAAAAACTATGTATTTTTTTCAACAGTCTTCTGAATCAAGGTTAACTCCTCTTTCACTAATTTTCTAGGTCACTGCCAGTATTAACAAATGTCTCTCCAATATAACTGCACTTATAAATACTAAGTGAAAGGCATACAAAATTTAGTACAAAGCCAGAGCAGGAGACAGAATCTCACACTGGAGGTACATGGAAAACACACACATAAACATATATAAGGCAGGGAGCAGGAGGTCTTTTGGAAAAGACTCTGATGCTGGGAAAGATTGAGGGCAGGAGGATAAGGGGATGACAGAGGATGAGATGGTTGGATGGCATCATCAACTGGATGGGTTTGGGTGGACTCCAGGAGTTGGTAATGGACAGGGAGGCCTGGTGTGCTGCAGTTCATGGGGTCGCAAAGAGTCGGACATGAATGAGCGACTGAATTGAACTGAACCGAGGAGGTCTTATTCCAAAATGTTGCTACAAATGTAATATAGTTAAGTGATTTGGGAATTAGCTTGCCTAATTGCATATTAAACTGAAGTCAAGTGTGGCTTTAATCTTGGTAGCCACAAGCTACCAAGTTTTAATCTTCCTGTAAGAAGTTCATGAACATCTGCAGTCTACAGCAAAACTTGTGGGTATTAGAGAATACTATCAAAATGATCTGAGCTGAGAAAAACCTCTTAACCAAGACAGCAACTTCCCTGTAAGATGTATTCCAGAAATAAACTGTCCAAACATGAAAGTATTATGCTGACAGTTCTAGAAAACTCGCTACGGCAGTTCGGCTGCCTGAGGTTTCTGAGCAACCAAGGAAAGAAATAATCCAGCAAATTCTGGCTGCTGCTGGACACCATTTATATCTATACAGCTTTCACTGTATGGAAAAGGATGCTGCAGTTAGTATAGAAGTGAAAACAGCTGCAAAGGGCAGCAACTGAGTGCCTCTTTTTGCCAAACTGGCAGATGAACACTGAAAATAGCTGGCATGAGGTCCACGGGGAAAGCTGTTCAAACGTGGGATCCAACCACTGCATGCAGCCCACTCTTAGAATTATTCTATTTCCTATTAAAACATAATTATCTGCAATGATCAGAGAATTTTAAGTTCTAAACTCCCCACTAGTAAAATTTTCAAGTAGCTACAATTTTTCTTAGACGGTATTTGGCTTTCATACATTTGACTTTACAACCACTGAAAATAGGTAGTGCTCAAAATGAATATTTTGGGCTCTAATGTTAAGATAATGTCAGTGAAGAGTTCATTTTAGCAACTTTGGCATATCTGGTTATTTAGCAGGGTTTGCTTTCATAATTTTTGAATACCATACTGTCTTTATTTCCTGAACATAGGTAAAAATGTTAAGTTGGAAGCATTTTAGTGTGGTGTGAAGAAATAAGTCTTAAAGTTGATGCAACTGAGAAAAAGAATTACTTATGCCTCAAACTGAGGCTGCCTAAACTTAAATCAATTGTATATTCAATTAAAAAAAGAGATAAATAAAACATACCATTTACAAAAGGTTAGAAATTTGTAAACAAGTATTATTTTAAGAAGTAATAATTATGAGATGAAAACAAGATGGTGGAAGAGAAAAGACCTGAGCTCATCTCATCTGGAACCTACCAAAAAAGATACTGTAGTTCCAAAGACAAAGAAAAAGCCACAATGAGATGGTAGGAGGGGCAAATTCATAATATAATCAAATCAGAATCTGCAAACTGCAAAATAATTATATCATGAAGTTCTTCTACAGAAGAGAAAGTTCTGAACCCCACATCAGGCACCCCTGCGGGAAGGCCTCATGCAAGACTCACGCACACTAGGATCCAGGGTGAAGAGTGACTCCACAGGACCCTGCGCCAGACCCACCTACAGGTCTTGAAAGGCCTCCTGAGGAAGCGGGGGTTGGCTGATGCTCCCCTAGGGACAAGGACGCAGTGCCAGAGGCCCCAGGGTATGCTCATCAGGGAGAGCTCTCCTGGAGGTCACCATTTTGGCACTGGAACCTTGTCTCACCTGTAGCGCCAGTGGTGGGATGCCTCAGGTCAAAAAACCAACATGGTGGGAGCACAGCCTACCCAACAGCTGACAGGTGGCCTGAAGTCATTCTGAGCCCACAACTGCCTCTACCCACATCCTTTGACAGGGCCTCGATAACCAGAGGGACAAGAGCCAGCTCCATTCACGAGGGCTCAGGCACCAGTCCCTCTTACTAGGAAGTGGGCACAAGTCCCTGGACCAATCTCATCCACCAGGGGGCACATAATCCAGTAATCATTATACCTACTCAAAGGTGTTGAAAACCTACAGCCAAACAAAAACCTGCAAATGGCTATTTTCTGTAGTTGTTTAATCGCTCAATCATGTCCAACTCTTTGCAGCCCCATGGACTGTAACCTGCCAGGCTCCTCTGTCCATGTGATTTTCCAGGCAACAATACTACAGTGGGTTGCTATTTCCTTCTCCAGGGGATCTTCCTGACCCAGGAATGGAACCCATGTCTCCTGCACTTGCAGGCAGATTCGTTACTGTTAAGCAACCAGGGGAGCCCACTTGGCTGTCTACGGCAGCTCTACTCATAACTACCAAAACTCAGGAGCAAATAAGATGCCCTTAAGTAAGTAAATGAATAAATCAACCGTGGTACATGCAGACAATGGTATAGAATTCAGCACTATAAAGAAATGAGCTATCAAATCATGAAAACACATGAGGAACCTTAATTGTACATTAGTAATAAAGAGAAGCCAATCTGAAAAGGCTACAGACCACAAGATTCCAACTACATGACATTCTGGAAAAAGATAAAACCATCCACAGTTTTAGAAAGATGAGTGATCACCAGGGCTGGGGGCAAGGGAAGGCTGAACAGAGGGAGGAGAGTGAATTTTTAAGGTATTGAAAGTATGCTGTATGATATTCTAATGATGGAATATCATTATATTATTATTAATAATATAAATAATACATGTATATTGATAATAATATATTATTTGTACATGTGTCTGTTATTAATACATGTGTCCAAATCTACAGAATGGTAACACTATGAGTGGCTCCAAAGGTACACTGGATTTTGAGTGATTCTGTCGTGTTAACGTAGGTTTGCAGCGTAGCGAGTGGGCCATTCTGGTGAGTGATACTGACAATGGAGGGGGCCATGCATGCATAGGGTTAGGGGGTGTGGGAAACCGCAGTGCCTTCCTTTAATGATGCTGTGAAACTATAAAGCCCTAAACAAGAGATTCTTAAAAAAAAGAATCCTAATCTTTATGTTAATCTCTGGGCATTTGCTTCTTTGACAATATAATGAACATGAGTTACTGAGAAAAATAAAACTGAAAGTAAGGTATTTAGCATAGTGACTAATAAAGAAGGCATTTCATAAATCTGTGTACTTTCCCCTGGGTGTGTGTGCATGTGTGTGTGTTTTTCCCAGAAGCCATTTCATACTTACTTATTGGTTCAGAACTTTAGGACAGTTTAAAGAGTTAGAAATTTAACCACCAGATAGGTTGTAAATGACTGTCCAAATCTAAGTTGTGAGAAAACTTCCAAATAATATTTTATCATTCTGTACTTATAATTCATTTCTGAATAGTGCTGGAAACTAAAATTACTTAAGTAAATCAATACACACGCATTAAAAAGAAACAGAAAAAACATGGAAATATATGCCAAGGACACAGGATAAATTTATGTTAGTCTTTTATGACAACTACATTAAGGAATCTAAATAACATTAGATGAGATTTCTAAAATTTATAGGGAACTCACAAAACAATCAATCCATATTCACTGCTGGTGTGCTTGTGTGATAATAGTTTCCATAATGAAGGGATATTTTACCCCATTTAAAAAATGTCAGGTTAAAATTAGTTCATTTTAAACCAAAATTTTCATTAGTTCAGTTCAGTTGCTCAGTCGTGTCTGACTCTTTGCAACCCCATGGACTGCAGCACGCTGGGCTTCCCTGTCCATCACCAACTCCCAGAGTTTGCTCAAACTCATGTCAGTCACCTTTGGTGATGTCATCCAGCCATCTCATCCTTAGTCATCCCTTTCCCTCCCGCCTTCAATCTTTCCCAGCATCAGGGTCTTTTCAGGTGAGTCAGTTTTTCTCATCAGGTGGCCAACGTACTTACACATACTTATAAGTATACTTATAAGTATTTCATACTTTTACAAAAATGACAAATATACTTTTATTATTTAATATTGTTAAAAAGGTTTATTCCCCACTATCAAGACCTCAATTTTAATTTAGGGTGTTTTGCCCACAGGAAATTCAAGACTAAGAGGAAATCAATTCTTTTTATGCATACTAATGTTCTCTCAAGGTTTTCCTATTAAAAATGAGATTAAAGCTTCAAAATGATTCTTATAATTTACAATGTTAGAAAGCTATAGGAAAATTTTAAAAATTAGAAGAAACAGTAACACTGAAAGTATGTGAGTACCTAAAATCTATGACTTTAAACAGTATATTCTAAATATACATCACTAGTATTAGAATTACGCTACACATAAATGACTCTTTTAATTGTTAATATTATACTTTTTATTTACTATGTTAAGTATAAGTCTAAGTATGATACTGTCTGGTCTTTCTAACTTCTGAAAGTATGTATGCATGTTAAAAACTGAATCAAATTCCAATTTTTGGAGTTTTAAATTTTGTAACATTTACAGATAAACACCTAATCTCTCAGTAATGGAAAGTTACTAGCACCATCTACTACAGAACCATAGGAAGAGAAGTGGAGAAAACAAAAGAAGGGAAGCTGCCAGTTTTGTTCTTCTGTCTGTTTTTTATTCACAATAAGCTATCTGAAGATTATCAACAGGGACAAGGATGAGTTATTGATAATCTATGATGTCACCACCCTACTTGTATATTCAAGTGAGAGGGAAACCCAGGGGGTAACAAAGCTTGGATCTTGCTTGCTGATCATCCTCCGGATACAAGTGAGATAAATAAAAACATCATTGTTTTTCTATTTCCCAAATATAAAATGGATTCCTTTTCCAAAATTTCATTTTCAGTTCCTTGTATGGAATGAAAAACCTAATTTTAGAAATAACTTAAACTGCTTCATTTCATTTCTAGAGCATATCTAAAGAAAGTTATTTCAATACATGAAAATTCATAAACTAAGTGTTCTAACTCAAGAAATAACAGAACTTACAAACTTCTCAAAAAAGAAAACTCACTAGAAATACCTATAATGCAATAAATGAATTACACTTCAAAATAAAATCACAATGAGTTTTAAGTCTTAAAAAAATCTTTTCAATATCTCTTATCATAAACTAGTCAAATAGAGTATTATTTTAACTTTCAATTTAAAAGGGGAATACATGTCTACCTGAATCTAAAATATATGAAAGAAAATTATTCTAATACTCAAACACACAAGTAGCTCAATTGCTTTTAAATTTTCAATTTCCAAGAAACTATGAAGAAATGTTTCTTAGTTTAGGTTCCATTTAAGTAAATTATGGTAAATCCATTCAACAGAATGCTAGGATACATTAATTAAAATCATTTTATAATTTTTATTTGCTGCGGAGAAAAGCTTTTACCATAAATGTTACATATACTTTCATCACCACTTAAAAAATATATATTTATAGAAAAAGACTAAAGAAATACATATTACCCTATTAACTCTGAAGGGAAGAACTATGCCAACTGTACTTGGAATTCTTCCGCTCTTCTTCTTGGCATTAAAAAAAAGTATTTAAAATAGATCTACTAACAATGGACATAAAAGGGAGAACCTGACAAGAATACAGTAACAGTAGGATTTTAACACTCCACTTACCATCACTGGATACATGATCCAAACAGAAAACCAACTGGGAAACAAGGGCACTACATAACAAACTAGACCAACTGTACTTAACAGTTACAAAATATTCCACCTAAAACTAGCAAGATTTTATATATATATATATATATATATATATATATATTCAAGTTCACATGGAATGCTCTCCAGAATAGGTCATCAGGCAAGTCCCAACAAATTTAAAAGGACAGAAATTATATCAAGCATCTTTTCTGATCTCAACAGTATAAAACCAGAAATCAAATACAGGAAGAAAATGGGAAAAACAAAAGCAAACAGAGACTATACATCTCAGAAAACAAGAAAAAATCTCAAATAAACAAGCTAAACTATCACGTAAAAGAATTAGGAAAAGAACAAACAAAACTGAAAGTCAGGGGAAGGATGGAAAAAGTAAAGATCAGAGACAAAAAAAAAAAAAAAAACAACTAGAAAACCCCTCTACCCAGAAAGGAAAAGACAATGAAATAAGGAGTTGTTCTTCTTTTTAAAGATAAAATTATTAAGCCTTTACACAGGCTCATTAAGAAAAGACAGAGGACCCAAATAACAAAATAATACGTGAAAGAGGAGAAATTACAATCAATGTAACAGAAACATAAACAATCATAAGAGAATACTATGAAGAGTTATATGCCAACAAATTCAGCAACCTGGAAAAAATGGATAAATTCCCGGAGACATACAATCTTGCAAAACTGAATCAGGAAGAAACAGATAATTTGAATAGACTGATACTAGTATTAAAACTGAATCAGTAATCAAAAACCTCCCAACAAAGAAAAGTCCAGAACCAGACAGCTTCCCAGGTGAAGTCTACCAAACATATAAAGAAGAGTTAATACCTAGCCTTCTCAAATTATTTGGAAAAACTGAGGAGGAGGGCACACTACCAAGTGCATGCTAAAGTCCACCACGACAGATATCAAAACCACACAAAGACACTATGACAAAGAAAATTATTTAGTATCCTTGATGAATATAGATGCAAAAACCCTAAACTAAATATTAGCAAACCAAATTCAACAATATACAAAAAGGACCATATATCATGGTCAAGTAGGATTCATTCCAGGGATGTAAAGATGGTTCAGTATCTATAAATCAACCAATGGGATGAACCATATTAACAGAACAAAAAATAAAAATCGTATGATCATCTCAACAGGTACACACAGACCACCTGACAAAATTCAACTTCCATTCATGAGAAAAACCCTCAACAAAGTTGGCATTGAGGGAACATATCTCAACATAACAAAGTCCATTTACAACAACCCACAGCTAATTCATATTAAATGGCAGAAGAGTAAAAAAAAAAAAAAAATCCCAGTGACCACTGCATCAAAAAGAATGAAATACCTAGAAATAAATACAGCAAGAAGGAAAAAACCTACACTATGAAAACTATAAGACATTGATAAAGGTAACTGAAGATGATACAAATAAATGGAAAGGCATTCCATATTCATGGACTGGAAAGATTAACATTGTTTAAAGGTCCATAAACCTAAAGCAATCCTTATCAAAACACTCGACAATTTTCACAAAACTAGAACAAAAAATCCAGGACATGGAAGCAACCTAGATGTCCATCAGATGAATGGATAAGAAAGCTGTGGTATATATACACAATGAAATATTACTCAGCCATTAAAAAGAATACATTTGAAGTCTGGCATAAAAATAAGACACAGATCAATGGAAAAAAGTAGAGAGCCCAGAAGGAAACTCATGCATTTATTGTTAATTAACCGATGATAAAGAAAGCAAGAATATATAATGGGGAAAAAACAATCTAGTCAAATAAGTAGTGTTAGGAAAACTGGACAGATAAAAGAATGAAATTAGAATATTTTATTGCATCATATACAGGATAACTCAAAATGGATTAAAGGCCTGAAAATATAACCTAGAAGAAAATACACAATACACTCTGACATAAATCTTGACCATGTTTTTTTGAAACTGTCTTTTTGGGCAAGAGAAACTAAAGAAAAAATAAACAAATGGGACCTAATTAAATGTATAGGCTTTTGCACAGCAAGGGAAACCATCAATAAAGCTAAAAGAGTTCCTACTGAATAAGACATTATATTTACAAATGATATGTGTGATATGAGACTAATGTCCATGATACATAATTAGCTAATAATGCAATACTGAAAAAACAATTAAAACATGGGCAGAAGACCTGAATAGACATCTTTCAAAGAAGACATACAGAGGGTCAACAGGCACATAAAAAGATGCTTAACATGACTAAACATCAGGGAAATGCAAGTCAAAATTACAGTGGATATCACCTCACACATGTTGGCATGGTTATCATCAAAAAGCGAACAAATAATAAATGCTGGTGAGGATGGAAGAAAGGCAAATGCTGGTGGAAATGTAAATTGGTACATCCTCTATGGAAAACAGAATGAAGGTTCCTCAAAAGACTAAGTACAGACTACCATATGACCTGACAATTTGAGACTCAGGTATATATCCAAAGAAAATGGAAACGTTAATTTCAAAAGATATATGCACTCCAACTTCACAGCAGCATTATTTATAACAGCCTAGAAGCAACCAAAAGTGTCCATCAACAAATCAATAGATAAAGATGTAATAAATATATAATGGAATATTTATCAAAAAAAAAGAAATCCTGTCATTTGCAACAATGTGAATAGAATTGGGGGATATTATGCTTAGTGAAGTTGGTCAAAGATAAATACTGTATGTTTTCAATGACATGTGCAATCTAAAAATTAAACAAATGTAGAGGGCGTGGAGAACAGGGAACCCTCTTACACTGCTGGTGGAAATGTAAATTGATAAGAGCCACTATGGAGAATAGTATGGAAATTCCTTTAAAAACTAAAAACAGAACTACCATATGACCTGGCAATCCCACATCTGGATATGTAACTGATAAAATCATTAATTCAGAAAGATGTATGCATGCCATTGTTCACTGCAGCACTATTTACAACAGCTAGGACATGTCTGTGAACCAGGTTCCTCTGTCCATGGGATTTTCTGCATAAGAATAATGGAATGGGTTACCAGTTGCTCCTCCAAGGGATATTCCCGATCCAGGGATCAAACCAGGGTCTCCCACACTGCAGGAAAATTCTTTACCATCTGAACCACCAAAGAAGCCTAGCTAGGACATGGAAGCAACCTAAACGTCCATCAGCAGAGGAATGGGTAAAGAAGATGCAACACATATATATAACTAAATATTATTCAGCCATAAAAAGGAAGGAAACTGTGCCACTTGCAGAGATGTGGATGGACCTAGCCACTCATACAGAATAAAGTAGAAAAAAAAAGCAAGTGTCATTTAGTATCACTTCTATATGGAACCTAGAAATTGATACAGATGAACTTAATTACAAAGTAGAAATAGAGACACAGATGTAAGCAAACTTATGGATACTAAGGGGGCAAAGACGGATGGGATGTACTATGTATAAAATAGATAACTAAAGAGAACTGATTGTACAGCTTGGGGAACTCGGTGCTCTGTGGTAATCTAAATGAGAAGGGAATTCAAAAAAGAGCTGATTCATTTTGCTAAACAGCAGAAACTACCACAATATTGTAAACCAACTCAGTTGATTTCAGTTCAGTCGCTCAGTCGGGTCTGACTCTGCAACCCCATGAATCGTAGCACGCCAGGCCTCCCTTTCCATCACCAACTCCTGGAGTTCACTGAAACTCAAGTCCATCGAGTCAGTGATGCCATCCAGCCATCTCAACCTCTGTCGTCCCCTTCTCCTCCTGCTCCAAATCCCTCCCAGCAACAAGGTCTTTTCAAATGCGTCAACTCTTCACGTGAGGCGGCCAAAGTACTGGAGTTTTCAGCTTCAGCATCAGTCCTTCCAATCAACACCCAGGACTGATCTCCTTTAGGATGGACTGGTTGTCTAAGGGGCTCTCAAGAGTCTTCTCCAGCACCACAGTTCAAAAGCATCAATTCTTTGGTGCTCAGCTTTCTTCACAGTCCAACTCTCACATTCATACATGACCACCGGAAAAACCATAGCCTTGACTAGATGGACCTTTGTTGGCAAAGTAATGTCTCTGCCTTTTAATATGCTATTAACGTTGGTCATAATTTTTTTTTCCAAGGAGTAAGCATTTTTTAATTTCATGGCTGCAATCACCATCTGCAGTGATTTTGGAACACAGAAAAATAAAGTCTGACACTGTTTCTACTCTCTCCTCATCTATTTTCCATGAAGTGACAGGACCAGATACCACAATCTTCATTTTCTGAATGTTGAGCTTTAAGCAACTTTTTCACTCTCCTCTTTCATTTTTAACAAGACGCTTTTTAGTTCCTTTCACTTTCTGCCATGAGGGTGGTGTCATCTGCATATCTGAGGTTTTTGATACTTCTCTTGGCGATCTTGATTCCAGCTTGTGTTTCTTCCAGTCCAGAGTTTCTCATGATGTACTCTGCATAGAAGTTAAATAAGCAGAGTGACAATATACAGCCTTGACGTACTCCTTTCCCAATTTGGAACCAGTCTGTTGTTCCATGTCCAGTTCTAACTGTTGCTTCCTCACCTGCATACAGGTTTCTCAAGAGGCAGGTCAGGTGGTCTGGTATTCCCATCTCTTCCAGAATTTTCCACAATTTACTGTGATCCACACAGTCAAAGGCTTTGGCATAGTCAATAAAGCAGAAATAGATGTTTTTCTGGAACTCTTGCTTTTACCATGATCCAGAGGATGCTGGCAATTTGATCTCTGGTTCCTCTGCCTTTTCTAAAACCAGCATCAACATCTGGAAGTTCACGGTTCACGTATTGCTGAAGCCTGGCTTGGAGAATTTTGAGTATTACTTTACTAGCGTGTGAGAGGAGTGCAACTGTGCGGTAGTTTGAGCATTCTTTGGCATTGCCTTTCTTTGGGATTGGAATGAAAACTGACCTTTTCCAGTCCTGTGGCCACTGCTGAGTTTTCCAAATTTGCTGGCATATTGAGTGAATTTTGAGTATTACTTTACTAGCGTGTGAGAGGAGTGCAACTGTGCGGTAGTTTGAGCATTCTTTGGCATTGCCTTTCTTTGGGATTGGAACGAAAACTGACCTTTTCCAGTCCTGTGGCCACTGTTGAGTTTTCCAAATTTGCTGGCATATTGAGTGGAACACTTTCACAGAATCATCTTTCAGGATTTGAAATAGCTCAACTGGAATTTCATCACCTCCACTAGCTTTGTTCATAGTGATGCTTAATAAGCACCACTTGACTTCATGTTCCAGGATGTCTGGCTCTAGGTGAGTGATCATACCAGCATGGTTATCTGGGTCGTGAAGATCTCTTTTGTACAGTTCTTCTGTGTATTCTTGCCACATCTTCTTAATATCATTTGCTTCTGTTGGGTCCAGACCATTTCTGTCCTTTATCAAGCCCATCTTTGCATGAAATGTTCCCTTGGTATCTCTAATTTTCTTGAAGAGATCTCTAGTCTTTCCCATTCTGTTGTTTTCCTCTGTTTCTTTGCATTGATCACTGAGGAAGGCTTTCTTATCTCTCCTTGCTATTCTTTGAAACTCTGCATTTAGATGCTTATATCTTTCCTTTTCTCCTTTGCTTTTTGCTTCTCTTCTTTTCACAGCTATTTGTAAGGCCTCCTCAGACAGCCATTTTGCTTTTTTGCATTTCTTTTCCATGGGGATGGTCTTGATCCCTGTTTCCTGTACAATGTCATGAACCTCCATCCATAGTTCGTCAGGCACTCTATCAGATCTAGTCCCTTAAATCTATTTCTCATTTCCAGTGTATAATCGGAAACCGTCCATAGTTCATCAGGCACTCTGTCTATCAGATCTAGTCCCTTAAATCTATTTCTCACTTCCAGTGTATAATCGGAAAGGATTTGATTTAGGTCATACCTGAATGGTCTAGTGGTTTTCCCTACTTTCTTCAATTTAAGTCTGAATTTGGCAAGAAGGAGTTCATGATCTGATAGACTCCAATACAAATTAATTAAAAATAAATAAAATAGAAAGCAAACAAGCAAACACGTATAACCAGCACACTGAATCATGAATACAGAGAATAAGTGAGTGATTACCAGAGGGTGGAAGGGCAAAACAAAGGGGATTAAAAGGGATTAAGAGGTATTAATACAAACTACTACATAAAATAAGTAAGATGCAAGGATGTAATATACAGTGGGCTTCCCACTGAAGCACTGAGGTAAAGAATCTGCCTGCCAATACAGGAGACGCAAAAGAGATGTGGATTTGATCCACATCTGGGTTGGGAACATCCCCTGGAGTAGGAAATGGCAACCCGCTCCAGTATTTGTGCCCAGACAATTTCATGGACAGAAGAGCCTCAAAGGCTATAGTCCATGGGGTCACAAAGAGTGGGACACCACTGAAGGACTGTGCACATGCACACATACACAATGTACAGTATATAGCACATAATCAACATTTTATAGTAACTTTAAATAGATCATAATCTATAAAAATAATCATTATACTGTGCACTTGAAACTAATATAACATTGTAAATCAATCATTACTTCAATAAAAAATAAAAATAAAACTGATCTAATATGACTGTGGTATTTGAAAGTAATAATACAGGATTCAAGATTCAGATTATATGTTAATAATAATATATATAAATTATTATATAATATAAATTCTACTTACATTTAGTGTCAAAAATATATTTACCATAGACTTAGAAGTATAAGACGCTTGCTGCTGCTGCTGCTAAGTTGCTTCAGTCGTGTCCGACTTTGTGCGACCCCACAGACAGCAGCCCACCAGGCTCCTCTATCCCTGGGATTTTCCAGGCAAGAACACTGGAGTCAGTTACCATTTCCTTCTCCAGTGCATGAAAGTGAAATGTGGAAGTGAAGTTGCTCAGTCGTGCCCTACTCTTAGCGACCCCATGGACTACAGGCTACCAAGCTCCTCTGTCCATGGGATTTTCCAAGCAAGAGTACTGGAGTGGGTTGCCATTGCCTTCTCTGATACAAAAACATATATTGTTGGGATTAAAGATCTAAATAAATGGTGAAAGGGAGGAAAGAAAAGATGAGGAAGACAAAGAGGTTAAAACTTCCAGTTGCAAAACAAATGAATCATGGTAATGAAATGTACAGCATGGGGAATATAGTCAATAACTATGCAATATCTTTGCATGATAATGTGTGGTAACTAGACTTATCATAGTGATCAGTCAGAAAAGTAGAGAATATCAAATCATATGTTGTGTAATAGGAACTAACACAGTGCTACAGGTTAATAATTCTGAAATAAGCTCATAGAACAGATTTGTGATTATGAGAGGTGGGGGGGGCGTTGGGGGAGGAGTGGATGAAGAAAGTCAAAAGGTACAAACTTCTAGCTTTAAGATAGGTATTAGAGATGTACAAAATGATAAATATAATCAACACTGCTGGATGTTACAGATGAAAGTTGTTAGAGCAAATTAGAAGCATTCTCATCACAAGAAAAAAAATTTCCTATTTATCTAATTCTATGTCTATATGGGATGAAGGGTGGTCACTAAACTTGTTGTGATAACCACTTTAATGATGTATGTAAATTAAATTATTGTGCTATACACTGAAAACATATCCAGTGTTGTATGTCAAGGAAGGAAGAGAGGGAGAGAAAGAAAGAAAGAAAGAAAAAGAGAGAAAATAAGAAAGAGGGAGAGAAGGTTGGAAGAAGAAAAGGGGTAGATAAACTATGCTCATAGATTGGAAGACTAAATACAGAATTGCAGAAATCCTAGAATATATTCAGCAAACTTGAAAAAAGCGATGGTGAGACAACTTAATTATTTCAAGATGGTGTCATACTAGCATCAAGGTTGGAACAGAATAAAGTCCTCAGAAATAGAATCAATAGCATTATGGTGCTGGGACAATTCAATACAGGAAAGTTAAGTCCTTTCATCAAATGACACCAATTAATAGATACCCATTTGGGAACAAAACTGAACCTTCACCCTCACCTCAGATGATGTTTAACAACAGATCCTAGATGTTAGTGTAAAACTTAAACTGACAAATTCAGTACACAGAATGAATTAAGAACTTCTATTAATGATATCAACAAAAAGGATACAGTGACAGACTACAATATTGTTTCCAATTATTCACTTCTCTTTCTTTTTTTAAAATAAATTTATTTAATTGGAGGTTAATTACTTCACAATATTCTAAAGGAGGATTTTACTTCCTTGCCATTTACACCAGTGTTGGCCATTTGATCTGCTGTGGCCAATGAAATGAGTAGAAAATGGCCAATGAAATGAGTAGAAATGAGCATGACGTTTCTGAACCAAAGCTTTGAGAGTCCTCATGTAATAATAGCTGTTCTTTTTCTCAATGCCATGAGACCCAGGCGTAGCTTCTCCTTCAACTTAGGTCTCAGAAGGAAGACATGAAGCAAATCTGAGCAGATCTGTAGCTGACATGTAACTGAATAAAAAATGTTTGTTGTTATAAACCACTTAAAATTCTGCAGTGATTTGTTTTTATAGCATTGGTTCAAGCTAACTATTATAGGACGGAACCAACAATTTACAGTAAACCCAAAAAGCCTATAAACATGGCTAAAACAGAGAAAGGTTATTTTTATCAAGTAACTATAACTCAGGAAGGAGGTAGCCCAAAGCGCTTATATAACCTATAAACTACATAATGTCATCAATGTCCTGAGCTCCCCCAATTTTATACTCTGCCATTCTTAGCTTGTAGGTTTCATTCTCATGGTCGTAAAATGGTTCTAACAGCTCCAGACTGTACCCTTGTTATATCTCATTAGGCTGATCTAGATCACACAGCTATCAGTAGTACCTTCAAGGAGAACTGGAGAATAGTTTTCACCTTTTAAAGTTTCCTTAGTTGAAACAGGAAGAAAGAAAATATTTAAAAACAAAGATTGGGTCAGCACACACACAGTGTGTGGCACAGATGCCACTTCTACTTATTAGACTAGCAGAAGAGCCTGGAAATGAACTGGAGTGCTTAGGTATTACTGGTGGGAAGTATAACTTGAAACAATAATTTCATTAAAGTATTTATTCATGTTGAAGATGAATATATCATAGGCCTAGAAAACCTCTTCTATATATATATTCTTATATAATCTTATAATCTATATGTATTCTTATATAATATATATTTACTTTTATATTTAAGTGAGGTTTAACAAGGCCGATTTATTTCTTTTAATAAACTAAAAATGTGTGTTAGTCACTACAGTCATGTCCAACTCTTTGAGACCCTATGGATGGTAGTCTGCCAGGCTTCTCTCTCCATGGGATGCTCCATGCCAGAATACTGGAGTGGGCTGTCATGCCTTTTCCAGAGGCTCTTTCCAACCCAGGGACTCTTCCCAATCCAGGGGTGGTACCCGCATCTCCTGCATTATAAGCAGATTCTTTACCCACTGAGCCATCAGGGAAGCCTAGACTAAAAGTATCAAGAGTATGTTTATGTATGAAAGGTAGTTTTGTGGAATTTTTATTTCCATAAACAAACAAATACACACACACACACAGATAGCATGTATATGTGTGTTTATGCCAGGTTCAGTTCAGTCGCTCAGTCGTGTCCGACTCTTTGCGACCCCACGAATCGCAGCAAGCCAGGCCTCCCTGTCCATCACCAACTCCCGGAGTTCACTCAGACTCATGTCCATTGAGTCACTGATGCCATCCAGCCATCTCATTCTCTGTCGTCCCCTTCTCCTGCCCCCAATCCCTCCCAGCATCAGGGTCTTTTCCAATGAGTCAACTCTTCGCCTGAGGAGGCCAAAGTACTGGAGTTTCAGCTTTAGCATCATTCCTTCCAATGAACACCCAGGACTGATCTTCTTTAGAATGGACTGGTTGGATCTCCTTGCAGTCCAAGGGACTCTCAAGAGTCTTCTCCAACACCACAGTTCAAAAGCATCAATTCTTCGGCACTCAGCTTTCTTCATAGTCCAACTCTCACATCCATACATGACTACTGGAAAAACCATAGCCTTGACTAGACAGACCTTAGTTGGCAAAGCAATGTCTCTGCTTTTGAATATGCTATCTAGGTTAGGATAATTTTACTTCTTACTGTGGTTACGGTTTTAAAAAATTAACAGATATGTCTTAGGATAACTCCTGACAATCTCACATCCATACATGACTACTGGAAAAACCATAGCCTTGACTAGACAGACCTTAGTTGGCAAAGCAATGTCTCTGCTTTTGAATATGCTATCTAGGTTAGGATAATTTTACTTCTTACTGTGGTTACGGTTTTAAAAAATTAACAGATATTGTCTTAGGATAACTCCTGACAGGTACACAAAGAGATCTGTACACTTACACTTATTTTGTAATTATTTATAATAGCAGGGCTTGGCAACCAACAGACTCTACTGTACCATAAAACTGGCTGAGTGGTTTCATTGTGGATCCCAACTGTACAATGTTTAGGTCTATTCTTTTAGGCTAAACAGAAGAAAGAAGCTGGGGCAGATGTGACAAGTTAGTATGAATACTTCCACCTAACCCCATTTCCAGAAATGATCCATCACCCTTGGATGACTGCCCCTGTGCTTGTAGCACATTCTGTTCAGATAGTATACATCCTGTTAGAGGAGCTAAGATGCAGAGAAGGCACAGGATCAGGACAATTTTATTCCACATAAAATTTTTCAATTTCTGCTATTTTAGTCACATCCGTTACTTCTTCGTTCATAGCTACCTCTACCTCCAATTCTTATATTTTTTGGGTTTCTTTAGCACTAATCAGCCTTCTTGTTTTCTTTCACAATTGTAGAATTAGGTTTGAACTTTGCTAAATCAATTGCATTTTTTGTATTTTTTTTTTGAAGTCTTTCATCTGTTGTTGTCTCTTCTGTTCTTTTTTACTTTAACATAAAATTCTGACAGAACATGAACATTGGGGTACACGTGTCTCTTTCGATTCTGGTTTCCTTGGTGTGTATGCCCAGCAGTGGGATCGCTGGATCACATAAAAGTTATAACATACATTCACGTTGTTGTGTAACCATCACCAATTTCCATTTCCAGACTTTTTCACTTCTCCCATACTTAGTCTGTCCCCAGTTTGCCCTCTCTTTAGCTCCTGGCAACCACTATTCTATTTTGTGTTTCTCTAAAGTTTGTGCTTTTAAAAATTCAGTTTTCCAAAATGGAGATCTATCTCCATTCAGTTCTAGGACAAATTCTCTGATCATCTTTGCCTCTTCATTCCTCTGTTCTCTCTTTCCAGAATTCCTGTTATTTGGATAATGGATGTCTTAGCTAGATCTAATTTTTAAAATCTTCCTCTCAACTTCTATCTCTTTACCTTTTTCTTCTACTTTTAGAAAAATTTCCTTAACTTTATCTTCCAACTATTCTACTCTATTTAAATTTTAGCTACTATGTTTTAATTTTCAAGCTCTTCCTTGTCATCTGGTTGTTCATTTCCGTATAGTATCCTATTTTGGGATCATGGATATAACATCTCATTTCTATGAAGATATTAGTCTTTTTAGAAAACTTTTATAGATTTAACATAGAGATGTCAATTCCCCTGAAATAGATTTATAGAGTTAATACAATCACAATCAAAATCCTAGCAGGAATTTTTATAGATACAGACAAGTTGAAACTAAATTTTATATGGAAAGGTAGAGAAACCAGAGTAATTAAAACCAATTTTTCAAAGAAGAATAATGTTGGGGAAAATATTATTTCAAGACTTAAAGCTTCATTGATAAAGACAGTGTGGTACTGGCAAAGAAACAGACATACAGATTCATGGAAGAAAAAATAAGACTCCAGAAATATATCTGTACAAAAAATTCACTTTTGACAAAGGTGCAAAAGCAATTCAATAGAAAAAAAAGTTTCATTTTTAAAAACAAATGGTGTTGGAACAACCAGACATCCATTTGAAAGGAGGGGAAAAAAAAAAGAAAAAAACCAGAACAGAATCATGACCTGAGGTACAAGGACAACTTACTCTTTTAACTATAAATGGTTCATGGATCCAAAGGAAAAACTATAAAACTTTAAGAAGAAAACATAGGAGAATTAATACAATACATTTTTCTATTTGGTTCTACTTCCTTTTTCTAAGTGAAAGACCATTTTAAAATCAGGCTTTTCTGAGGACAGCAAAATTCTTCTATTGTTAAGTAACTACAACCTTCAATCTAAGAAGGACATTTGTTTAGAATATGGGGATATTTTATTATTTTCCTGTTCCTCAAGGCTGTCCCACTGACTGAATCTAATACAGGGTAAGGTATGCTATTACAAAAGAGATTTCAAAAGAAAGTGAACCTATCTCATAGGTACTGTACAGTACATAATTGCATTAAAGATGAAAGATACAATTTCTAATGTTCTTTGCGCTTAATGTCAAACATTAAGAAAAGTCTGGCAAACACTGTGTGATCCACAGCCAGGTCTACAAAGGTATCTTCTCATGATGAATAATTTATATTTTAGAGTACTACTCTCCCCAAACACTCTACCACAAACTGTTCTAATAACAAAGGGTATTTCCCCTTTTAATCCTTTGAACAAAATGTACTAAGCAAAAAGGTAAGGAAGCGATGTAAGCTGAAAGGAAATATCCACAGGGCACTGTAGTGGTGCTGCTGTTAAGTCAAATGACACTGATTAACAGTAAACACAAATTCTAAAAGAAGACTGAGCAGTCTTTACAACATGATTTTTTAACTTGCTAGTTTTACAAGATAGTTGTATTTCTTTAAAAATCAAGATTTTACAAATGCTTTCCTCCATTACATTCCAGTTTATCTGTATTATCTGGCAGCTGTTCCACCCTTCTCTGGTAAAAAACAATCCAATTTTTCTGAGGAAAAATTTCACCACAAGCAGCACGTGTTTAGATAGGGCTGGCTCTACTTTCAGTTCAGTTCAGTTCAGTCGCTCAGTCGTGTCTGACTTTTTGCGACCCCTGGACTGCAGCACGCCAGGCCTGCCTGTCCATCACCAAGCCCCGGAGTTTACTCAAACTCATGTCCATTGAGTCAGTGATGCCATCCAACCATCTCATCCTCTGTTGTCCCCTTCTCCTCCTGCCTTCAATCTTTCCCAATATCAGGGTCTTTTCAAATCAGTCAGTTCTTTGCATCAGCTGGCCAAAGTATTGGAGTTTCAGCTTCAGCATCAGTCCTTCCAATGAATATTCAGGACTGATCTCCTTTAGTAGGGACTGGTTGGATCTCCTTGTAGTCCAAGAGACTCTCAAGAGTCTTCTCCAACACCACAGTTCCAAAGCATCCATTCTTCAGTGCTCAGTTTTCTTTATAGTTCAACTCTCACATCATGACTACTGGGAAAACCATAGCTTTACTAGATGGACCTTTGTTGGCAAAGTAAAGTCTCTGCTTTTTAATATGCTGGTCATAACCAACCCAGACAGCTCCTTGCTTCTTCCAAGGAGCAAGCATCTTTTAATTTCATGGCTGGAGTCACCATCTGCAGTGATTCTGGAGCTCCAAAATATAAAGGCTCAGGGGGATTGTAAGATGGAAGAGGAGCAGGTGGATGTGGAGTACATCTCTCTCCACGGATACATCAGGAATAAACCTTAAGACACAGAAGTGCATGCAGAACACAAGCTGAGAGCGGAGCGGAGTACCTGACCAGCAGAAAAGAATATACAGACCCACACAAAACTCAGTAGGATGAAGGAACTAGGGGGAAAAAAATGGAGTATTAGTAGGATTGGACCTGCCCTCAGCAGGTGGGGGAACTGAAGCAGGGGTCTGATCCCCATATTGGGCCTGAGTCAGAGGAGAAACATTTAAGGCTGCGAGGGAAACAGCTGATCTGTGGCAGCCTAAATGGAATGAGAGTCAGACAGTCCTTGCCACAGCATACATACCCTGGACAGCGCAGCTGCTGGGAGCTGGAGTTTAGGGATTGTGGAGCAATTCCAGGGTGAGGGCTGCTGTTGACTGTGGAGAGATCGAGGGATGTGAGGGAGGAGACTGTGGTGGGAAATGCTCGTGGAAGAAAGCTGGGCAGCCATGGAAGCAAGGCGATACTGCTGAGTCATGCATAGGGGGTGGAAGCATCCCCATAGCCTCTCTCCTCACAAGCCAGCATCAGCAGCTGAACATAGAGAGGCTGGCCCATCAAAAATCTGACCCATTGAACTACAGAGCAGGACCCCACTAACGGTGCTCCTTTAAGTGCCTGATGTGCTGATCTACAGAGTAGGACCCCAGGCGGGGGGCCCCTCCATGGGCCTGGTGGGCCAAACAACAGAGAAGGACCCCAGGCAAGATGCCCTCTAAGTGCCTGAATGCGCGGAGCTGCAGAGAAAGAGTGGCCAAAGAAGCCTTCTGATCATCAGCTACAAGAGGCTGGAAAAAAGACTCAGAGGGCCATAACTCCTGCGGTGGAGGCAGTCTGTGTCCCTGCACACTTGGTGCTGCCAGGGTCCCTGCAAGCCTAACAGCTGCAATACCTTCACACTCAACTCTCACTGGGGCAGAGCTGCCACAGGCAAAAAAAATCTTGCGCCCATGAGGCAGGGTCGCTTTGGTAGTGTCTGACTCGTTGTGACCCTGTGGACTGTGGCCTGCCAGGCTTCTCTGTCAGGGAGGAAGGTTCTCCAGGCAAGAACACTGGAGTGTACTGGCCAGTACTGGTTGCCATACCCTTCTAGAGCACTATATTTCCTGTTGCCCTAGCCGCCAACTCCCCTGAGTAGCTGGTGCTACCAGAACCCCTGCAACCCAAGCAGCTACACCACCTCCACACCTGGCCCTCACAGGGGCAAACCTAAGCCCTCCAGGGCAGCTCCAGGAGCAAACCGCACTGGACAGCCCATATCCAGAGGTGGGCCAGGGGCAGTGTGACTAATGAAGAAGACCCAAAACCCTACCACCAGCTGGACAAGATACAGATTAAATTCACACAATCAACTAGGCAGACTGTGTGTCTATGGAATAGATAAAAGGTCACTGAGAGCTCCCACAAAGGAAAATGACTAGTTCTGACAGCTGTGGATCCTGGAGGCAAGAACACAGAAGAGCAGGAGCAGATTAGAAGCTGAGCTGCCCCCACAGCAGGCACGAGACCAGCACAGCGCTGGGCATCCTAGGGAGGGGGGAGTGGATTGTGACTCCCAGAGAGGGAAAGGACTCTGACAGCAGCGACTCAGGAAAACATTGATTATGCTGATGTTTTGACTTCTCCTGTAGATTCTTTCTGATTTTTTTTACACCCCCCGCCCCGGCTCTGTTGTAGTTGATGATTTTATTGGCACTATGAAATCTAACTAAGCTTTTGAGCTTTCATTTTTCCTTTTTTTTCTCAGTTGCATTTTTTTATTGTTGTTATAAACCTCTGCCTCTATATTGGGCTTTTGCAGTTCTGGGGAGTTGTTTTTCTTTTTCTTCTTAATTTTAATTTTTAAGCCTATTATTATTTTTTCTACATTTATTCCTTTGTTTCTTTTTCCTACTGTTCTTTTCCCCTTGCAGTTAATCTTTAATATACATAAATCTTCTTTATCTACGTCTATTTAACTTTGCATAGCTATTCTTTCTTTTCTTTCTTACCTTTAGTCTCAACATATTTGTTAGTTTTATTTTCATTGCTTTATACCCCAGTTGGCACCTTGCTTTAGTTTTGTTTTCCAGTTTGTGCTTTAGTTAGTTTTGTTCTGGTAGACATAACTTTTGGTTCCCTTTGTTTGCCAGGTCAATCTACTGTACTGTATTTTGTTGGGCTGTTTTGATTTTGTTTATGGGTGTATATATATGTATGTGTATTCAGTCACTTGTTATTGTTGTTATAAACCTCTGCATTTACATCGGGCTTTTGCAGTTCTGTGGAGTTTTCCTTTTTTTCCCCTTTTTTCTTTCTTCTGTTTTTATCTTTTCTCTTTTTTATAATTTTAACTTTTAATTTTTTTAAACCTATTATTTTTCTTATTCTATTTCTTACTATTTCTTTGTTTGCCTCTCCTACTGTTCTTTTCTCCTTGCTGCTGCTGCTGCTGCTGCGCTAAGTGGCTTCAGTCATATCTAACTCTGTTCGACCCCATAGATGGCAGCTTGCCAGGCTCCTCTGTCCCTGGGATTCTCAGACAAGAACACTGGAGTGGGTTGCCATTGCCTCCTCCTTTCCTCTTGCAGTTAATCTTTAATATATATAAATCTTTTTCATCTACCTCTATTTAACTTTGCATATCTAGTCTTTCTTTTCTTTCCTTTCCTCTCAACATATTTGTTAGTTTTGCTTTTACTGCTTTATTCCCCACTTGGCACCTTGCTTTAGTTTCGTTTTCACATTTGTGCCTTTGTTAGTTTTGTTCTTAACTGGTAAATATAATTTTTTATTTCCTTTGTTCGCCAGGTCAATCTATTGTACTTTATTTTTGTTGGACGGTTTTGACTTTGTGTATATGTGTATATTCCATTATTTTAATTATTATTTGACTGATTCTGGAACTGCCATTTGTCTGGGGTTCATCTTTGGATATTTAATTTCACTCAGTGCCATAACAAACCACTTGTGGAATCTTCGTTACTGACCAGAGATCAAGTCTTGAGCCTTTGGATGGGAGCATTGACTCCAAGACCCTAGACTACCAGAGAACGAACTCTAGGGGGTATCAAATAGTGAGAACTCACACAAAGGAAACCACTGGAACACAAGACCCGGCATTACTCAGCCACCAGTAGCACCCTGTGCAGGATGCCTCATCTAAACAACAAACAAAACAAAAATACAAAGCCAACAGCAGACAGGATTACCACCTCACTCGTGGCTCAGAGGTTAAAGCGTCTGCCTCCAATACAGGAGACCCGGGTTCGATCCCTGGGTCGGGAAGATCCCCTGGAGAAGGAAATGGCAATCCACTCCAGTATTCTTGCCTGGAGAATCCCATGGACAGAGAAGCCTAGTACATTGCAGTCCATGGGGTCGCAAAGAGTCGGACACGACTGAGCGACTTCACCTTCACCTTCACCTTCAGCCTTGCCCCTCAGAGGAAAACCAAGCAAACAAAAGCTCAGCACAAATCCACCCTAAAAGAAGCTTATACAAACCACTCGACCAACCTTAGAAAAACAGAAACCAAAAGGAAGAAAGAATTCAACCTTGAAGCCTGGGAATAGCAGATCTCAAACACAAAAAATTAAAAAAAAAAAAAAAAAAAAGGCCGAGAAATACTACACAAATGAAGGAGCAAACTAGAAACACAGAAGTTGAAATAAATGAAGAGGAAATAGGCAAACTACCTGAAAAAGAATTCAGAATAATGATAGTAAAGATGATCAAAAACCTTGAAAACAAAATGGAGAAAATGCAAGAATCAATTAACAAAGACCTAGAAGAATTAAAGAATATGCGGAGACTAAACAACACAATTACTGAAATTAAAGAGTCCCATACAGTATAAATCCAAGGAGAAACATGCCAAGACACGTATTAATCAAACTAAAAAAAGACTAAACACAAAGAAAGAATATTAAAAGCAGCAAGGGAGAAGCAACATATAACATATAAGGGAAACCCCATATGCTTCACAGCTGATCTTTCAGCAGAAACTCTGTAGGCCAAAAGGGAATGGCTGAATATATTTAAAGTACTGAAAGGGAAAAATCTTTTTAGATTGCTGTACCTGGCAAAGATCTCATTCAAAACTGATGGACAAATCAAAAGCTTTCAGACAAGCAAAAGTTAAAGGGAATTCAGTATCACCAAACCAGCTTTACAACAAATGTTAAAAGGACTTATATGGTCAAGAAATACAAGAGAAGAAAAAAGATCTACAAAATCAACCCCAAACAATTAAACTGCCAAAAGGAACATATATATTAAATATTAATTTAACTGTAAATGGATTAAATTCTCTAACCAAAGACACAGACTGGCTGAATGGATACAAAAACATGACTCATATATATGCTATTTACAAGAAACCCACTTCAGACACACATAGACTGAGAGTGAGAGGATGGAAAAATATATTCCATGCAAATGGGAAGCCAAAGAAAACTGGAGTAGCAATCCTCATATCAGACCAAAGAGACCTTAAAATAAGATTACCAGAGACAAGGACACTATATAATGATAAAGGGATCAATCCAAGAGGAAGACATAACAACTGTAAATATCTATGCACCCAACATAGGAGCACCTCAATACATAAGACAAACACTAACAGACATAAAAGGAGAAATTCACAGTAACACAGTAACAGTAGGAGACTTTATTTTTTTTTAATACAGAAAAACATGTTTATTATTTTAAACAAAGCAAATTCTTGAAATCGTACAGCTGACAGTCTCTTCCATCCACTGCAAATGTCACTGTAGGAGACCATCTGAATGTCTAGATGTCAACACTAGAAACGCAGGTGCCGACCGACACAGGTGGCTGTTGAGAATGAGGCTAAGAGTGGAGAGAGGACCGGGAAAGAGCGGGACTGACAAGCAGGGGAGGGTGATTCCAGGTCCCCAAGAACATCCATCCTCCTTACCAGAACCTGAAAGTAAACACGCTGAGGTGCTGTTAAAAAAAAAAAAAATCAAATTCCTTTCTGAATACCTCAAAGAAGACCACATTTTTTTCTTGCAGCTTAAACACAGGAACCTTTAAATCTGGCAAAGGTGTGGCCACATAATGAAATTATCCTCTCAATTTCCTCCAGGTATAGTACCGTCTACTCCAAGAACTGATTCCCATCTCAGCTATATCAAACACTCCATGATTACTTCCAGATACACTGAAAATAATTTAAAAGGAATTGTGTACAGGATGCAAAACCTCACATCCCCAGAGTGTTACAGGATACACTCACTAACTGGGTCTCATCTTCAGACTTCTTTTTAAATATTAAATTCACAGCCATCCAGACTAAAAATCAGGTGACAACAGAAATGCTGACCACAGAAAAATCATCAACCGCCGGCTGCGCTGGGAAACGCGGCCTCTGCTCCCCTGGACGCGTCTCGGCCTCCCCTCCCGGGGGTGCACAGGCACGGGGGGGGGGGCTTCTGATAATTCACGGCAACGCGGCGTCATCGTGGGAACCCGCAGCGCCTGGACTTCCACCGTCTTGGTCTGCTTTTCCCCCGCCTCATCCTTCTCCGACGGAGACGCACTCTCCTCTTGCTCCTCGGGGTCAGTAACTGTCTCTTCTGCCCGAGGACTGGAACCGTCCGCAACCCCGTCCTGGCCTGGGTCTCTGGGCTGGGCAGCCTCGCTGCCTGGCTCCGCACTGGGCTTGTCCGTCTCTTCTGACTCCTTGGAGGCCCCTTTTTTGTCTGCAGCTGCTTTATTGGTCCCATGCGCGGCCGAGGAGGCGTTTTTGGCGTCTTTGGGTTTTTTGTGCATAGACGTCTGGCCGTGCTGCCCCGCGGTGGGCGGGCCGGGGGGCTTCTGGGCCTTGCTGCCCTTGGGCTGTGCCGTCCTCGGGGGTCCCCAGATAAAATTCTCTGAGGACGTGTAATGTTTCTGGGCAAACCATAGGAGCTTTCTCCTCTCTCTTCTGTCTCTGATTGTGTACACGAAATACTCCAGCGCGCTCTGTTTAATATTGGGAATAGTATTTTCCACCAGAGCCTTATGAAGGATAAATTTTACCAGAGGAGATTTAAAACTTTCATATCCAAGCTCACCAAGGCTTTTCAGAATACGAGTGATCCTCAGATAGTTGTGCTGAGACTCATTCAGATGCTGAAACCTTTCCTGCCAGTTAACAGCCCGGGCAACGTTTCCAGTTTTATCTATCGGCTTTATTCCAAAAAACTCTAACATCATTTTATAAGCCAGGAGGAATCTTCTTATTGCTTCCTTTGTTTTCTTGAATTCCTCAATTTCATAGGTAGGTAGTTCTTTAGCATAAAAGTTCAAGCCTTGTTCTCTCAGAGGGAAAAGCCATTGGATGTAGGTGTCGTGGTGTTCCAGCTTCTCATAGTCCCCTTTCCACTTACTGAGAACTTCTTCAATGTAAACACCATCGGGCTTAAATGGAATTTTATTCTTATAAAAACAAAGATTGCTCAAGTCATTTTGATATCGGATATCTTTGAAGTTCTGTGGGTACTGGTGTCTGTATTTGTACAAATCCCTTGCAGCATAAAACTCTTTGGCTTCGCTGGTGCTTCAGTGGAATCAGTCCCCTGCTCTCCGCCCACCGCCTTGGGGTCCAGCTCCGGCGCGGGGCCGGCCGCCGGCTCGCTCCGGGGGCTCCTGGGGCTCCGCGGGCTCCGGGGGCTGCGCGGGCTCCCGCCCCAGGCCCTCGTCGCCGCCCGACCCCGGCTCCTCCAGCTCGGGCTC
>SJXQ01012233.1:658526-701203 GCA_006408695.1 Aepyceros melampus
CGGGCTCCGAGTCCGTCTGCCAGGTGGAGTCGCAGTCCTCCACGGTGGTGGGCTCGCGCACGCTGACCCCGCCGAGCAGGTTGCCCATCGGAGAGGCGGGCGCGGGGCGTGGCGGGGCTGCGGGGCGCCGGCTCCGGGCTCCGGCTGGCGGCAGTGCTAGGGCCCGGGCAGGGCCGCAGCCAGGGCGCTGGGCGGCACCTCAGCGCCCGGCCCCCAGCAGGAGACTTTAACACCCCACTCACACCAATGGACACATCATAAAAACAGAAAATAAGGAAACACAAGTCTTAAATGATACAGTAAATGAGATGGATCTCATTGATATCTTTAGGACAGTCCATCCAAATGCAGAAGAATACACCTTCTTCTCAAGTGCACATGGAACATTCTCCAGGATACACCACATCCTGGGTTACAAATCAAACCTCAGTAAATTTAAGAAAATTGATATCATATCAAGCATCTTCTCTGACCATAACACTTTGAACTAGATATCAATTACAAGGAAAAAAAAAAAAAGGTAAGAAAAACAAACACATGATTAAACAACATGTTTCTAAATAACCAACAGGTTACCAAAGAAATCAAAAGGGAAATAAAAAAATTTCTAGAAAGAAATGACAATGAAAACACAACTCAAAACCTATGGGATGCAGCAAAAGCAGTCCTAAGAGGGAAGTTCATAGCAATACAATCCTACCTCAAGAAACAAGAAAAACACCAAACAGACAACCTAAATTTACAGCTAAAACAACTGGAAAAAGAAGATAAAAAAAACCCCCCCAAAATTAGTAGAAGGAAAGAAATCATAAAGATCCAAGCAGAAATAAATGAAAAAAGAAATGAAAGGAATAGTAAAGATTAATAAAACTAATAGTAAAGATTAATAAAACTTTGAGAAGATAAAAAATTGACATACATTTAGCCAGATTCATCAAGAACAGAGACACAAATCAAATCAACAAAACTAGAAATGAAAAAGGAGAGATTACAATAGACAATGCAGAAATACAAAGGATTATAGAGACTATTATGAACAACTGTATGGCAATAAAATAGGTAACCTGGAAGAAATGGACAGATTCTTAGAAAAGTTCAACCTTCCACGACTGAACCCGGAAGAAGTAGAAATTATGAACAACCCAATTAAAAGCACTGAAATTGAAGCTGTGATCAAAAATCTCCCAAAAAACAAAAGTCCAGGACCAGATAGCTTCACTGGACAATTCTATCAAACTCTTTCAAAAGACTGCAGAGGAAGGAACACTTCCAAACTCATTCTACAAGGCCACCATCACCCTGATACCAAAACCAGACAAAGACAGCACACAAAAAAGAAAACTACAGGCCATGTCACTGATGAACATAGATGCAAAAATTCTCAACAGAATTTCAGCAAACAGAATTCAGCAACACATCAAAAAGCTCATATACTATGATCAAGCTGGGTTTATTTCAGGAATACAAGGATTCTTCAATATATGCAAATCAATCAATGTGATATACCATATTAACAAGTTGAAAGATAAAAACCATATGATAATCTCAATGAAGGTGAAGGTGAAGGTGAAGTCACTCAGTCGTGTCTGACTCTTTGTGACCCCGTGGACTGTAACCTACTAGGCTTCTCCGTCCATGGGATTCTCCAGGCAAGAATACTGGAGTGGATTGCCATTTCCTTCTCCAGAGGATCTTCCCAGCCCAGGGATCGAACCTGGGTCTCCCGCATTGGAGGCAGAAAAAGCCTCTGACAAAATTCAGCACCCATTTATGATTAAAACTCTTCAAAAATGAGCATAGAAGGAACCTACCTCAAGACAGTAAAGGCCATTTATGATAAGCCTACAGCAAACATTATTCTCAGTGGTAAGAAATTGAAAGTATTCCCCCTAAGATCAGGAACAAGACAAAGGTATCCACTTTCATCACTATTATTCAACATAGTTCTGGAAGTCTTAGCTACAGCTAGGACTGTATCAGAGAAGAAAAGAAATAAAAGGAATCCAGATCAGAAAAGGAGAAATAACACTCTCACTCTTTGCAGTGACATGATACTGTACATAGAAAACCTTAAAGATAGTATCAGAAAACTACTAGAGCTAATCAGTGAATTTAGCAAAGTTGCAGGATACAAAATCAATTCACAGAAATCACTTGCATTTCTATATACTAACAATGAAAAATCAGAAAGAGAAATTAAGGAATCAATCCCATTCACCACTGCAACATAAAGAATTAAAAATATAGGAATAAACTTACCTAAGGAGACAAAAGAACTGTACACAGAAAATTATAAGACACTAATGAAAGAAATAAAAAATGACATAAACAGATGGAGAGACATTCCATGTTCCTGGGTAGGAAGAATCAATACTGTGAAAATGACTATACTACCAAACACAATCTACAGATTCAATATGCTCCCTATCACATTACCAATGGCATTTTTCACAGAACTAGAACAAAAAAATTCACAATTCATATGGAAACACGAAAGACTCTGAATAGCCAAAGCAGTCCTGAGAAAGAAGAATGGAGCTGGAGGAATCAACCTGCCTGACTTCAGACTATACTACAAACCTACAGTCATCAAGACAGTATGGTACTGGCACAAAAACAGAAATATAGACCAATGGAACAAGGTAGAAAGCCCAGAATAAACCCATACACCTATGGGTACCTTATTTTTGACAAAGGAGGTAAGAATATACAATGGGGCAAAGACAGCCTCTTCAATAAATGGTGCTGGGAAAACTGGACAGCTACATGTAAAAGAATGAAAAGAGAACACTTCCTAACACCATACGCAAAGATAAACTCGAAATGGATCAAAGACCTAAATTAAGACCAGAAACTATAAAAACTCAGAGGAAAAGATAGGCAGAACACTCGATGACATAAATCAAAGCAAAATCCTCTATGACCCACCTCCCAGAGTAACGGAAATAAAAACAAAAGTAAACAAGTGGGACCTGATTAAACGTAAAAGCCTTTTTGCACAGCAAAGGAAACTATAAGCAAGGTGAAAAGACAACCCTCGGAATGGGAGAAAATTGGAGAAATGCCATCAAAACCAAAATGAGATATCACCTCACATAGGTCAGAATGGCTGTCATCAAGAAGTCTACAGTAAACGCTGGAGAGGCCGTGGAGAAAAAGGAAGGCTTTGCACTGTTGTTGGGAATGTAAATTGAAACAGCCACTATGGAAGACGGTATAGACACTCCTTAAAAAACTAGGAATAAAACCACCATATGACCCAGCAATCCCACTCTGAGGAAACCAGGGCTGAAAAAGACACATGTATCTCACTGTTCATTGCAACAATAGCTAGAACATGGAAGCAACCTAGATGCCCATCAACAGATAGAAAAGAAGTTGTGGTACATATACACAATGGATAGGAGAATAAAAAACACTGGTTAGCCAGATTTGGGCCTTATGCTTACCACTAGAGTAGAGCATTTATTTACTTACTCAGCTATAAAAAGGAATGCATTTGAGTCAGTTCTGAAGAGGTGGATGAACCTAGAACCTATTATACAGAATGAAGTGAGTCAGAAAGAGAAAGATAAATATCATATTCTAATGCACATATACAGAATCTAGAAAAATGGTTCTGAAGAATTTACTTACAGGGCAGCAGTGGAGAAACAGACGTAGAGAATAGACCTATGGACATGGGGAGAGGGGAGGAGAGGGTGAGATATTTGGAAAGAGTAACATGGAAACTTACATTACCACATGTAAAATAGATAGCCAACGCGAATTTGCTGTATGGCTCAGGAAACTCAAACAGGGGCTCTGTATCAGCAGAGAGGGGTGGGATGGGGAGGGAGATGGGATATATGTATACACGTAGCTGATTCATATTGAGGTTTGACAGAAAACAACAAAATTCTGTAAAGCAATCATCCTTCAATAAAAAAATAATAAAAAATTAAATAAACACTCTACTCTAGTGGTAAGCATAAGGCCCAAATTTGGCTAACCAATGTTTTTTATTCTCCTATCCACAGTAAGTGGTTCGTGCAAAGTGGACCACTGACTTAATTCTAGGGCTTTTGTTGGAGGGACCAAGAAAGAAGGCTTCCTTCTGCATCTGAACAAAGAATGTGAAAGTCATCGTGTTTTGTATCACATATTTCCCCCACTGGCCCACAGCTATCTGGACTAAGGATGCACATCTGACCGAAAGTGAAATTTCTAGCAAGCCAGCAGCCTATTACAAGTCTGGTTCAAGAATTCTACTCAAAAGCAGGTCCTATACTAGACAGTAATTAATTTAACCAAATCCTCTCTTTTACAGAATTTGAAGGTATTGAGAGACAGGAAAAACATGAATTAACTGCACTTTCATACTTCATTATTTCTCCTCAACCCTCCACAATTCTTCCCTGCAAAGACCTATCCGTTCAGGACCTACCCTTTTCTCAAGAACAAAACAAGCACGTGGAAGGAATTCAAGCACACGGAAGGAATTCTTTCATCTTATCATAGTCAAGTTTATAAACCAACTTGCATTCATTTTTTTCTTTTCTTCCTGTCAGAATGAAAGCACATGCATCACTTTCAAAGCAAAGGTAAATGATCTACTTATACTATTAATTCCTTGCTTTTTAAAAACATTTTCTTCTTTTCCAAAAACTATACTCTTTCATCTACCTCATCTCATTCCTAGGCCAGCAGTTCCCCAGAATCAAGGGGTGATATATGCCCTGAGCACCTATCAACATGCAAAGATGTTCATTATTTTCCACTTTATAAAATCTCCTTCTTAAAGGATGGTCTTCTCAATAATGCTTGGTCAATGACATCTACATGGGGAAAAAAAGCAAAAAAGCAATCTTGAAATCTACCTAAAACCTCACACAAAACTGAAATTCCAAATGAACGGCAAATCAAAATGTGAAAGGCAAAACAATAATTCTTTCAGAAAAAAACTGGGGGGGAATACATTTATAACTAGGAGAAGCAGAGATATTTTATACAAGATACTGTCAACATTAGTTTATTTCATGTATATGTCACTGTCTTTTCCCCAAAATTGTTTCAAATCTCTGCATTTTTAAAGGATGTAATGCATAAATCAGGCTTTTTCTTCTGCCACATCATTTCCCTCCCACTCTCATGCAGAAAAACCACTACCTTGAAGTTGGTTTTTCTAAATATACGGAATAACCTAGCTATTCAGATAAAATAAATGGTGGTTAGTCATACAATGGAATACTGTGTAGAAGCTAAAACATACCAAAAAATCTACATGATCATTAGCTAAAGTATGTTTTTTTAAATGCAATCAAAATGTAAACTTGTGGCTAAGTATAGTTTTATACTTCTTTATATATCCCACAGATAAGAATGTCTGTATTTTCCAAATCCAAATTTAAGAGACTTAGGTAGAACAATCTAAAGCCCAAATACAATACTTGAAAATACTTATCCTGGATTTTCTGAGAGGTGTTTAGCATACCCAAAAGCAATAGAGCAATTGAATATAAGAGTAAACAATCTGTATCTAATCTATCTATTGTGTTGCTTATAAGAATAGCTGTCAGCTGGGACTCAGTTCATCATCCACAGGCATTTCAGCAGCCTTTTTACACTAAATTCTAAACTTCTAGACAAAGTATGAAACTTAAAACTTCCTGTCCCCTCCTGATGTTTCTTTCCATTTGCAAGGAGCCCAACTGGTAAAATATTTTTGATCTTTGTCTACGCCAGGGATATAAACAAATCTGGAGAGAAAAAACTGGATATGCTTACTGTTTTTACCTCTTAACTTGTCAGAACTCAGGGAAGAAACAGAAGTACTTCCAAACGTCACTCAACAAAACATTTTCTTAAAGAAGGTGAGAAACATAAACTATACCCCTTTTGACAAAGGATCATCAAGCACTGATCATCATGAAAATAAAGTTTCTGAAAATGACTACAAAATTGCATTATATAAACATAAAAACTATAAAGAATAAAATTCCAATTGATGGATTCACTTTTCTGTTCTTTGACAAAATGTAACTTACAGGCTTAATACTGTAAATTTCAAATAATGCTATTAATGAAACTAACAACTCAAACAATACATGTACAGAAGTCAACTGAAAAAAACTCCAGAAGCCTAGGTCTATAGGAAAAGCTTATGAAAACATCTAGTCTTATGGTTTAACCTATACTACAATACCACCTGCATTTTATAGTAAAAAAACAACAGGCTTTGGGAGTGTGTTTCCCCAAATTTAATTATTTGGGGAAGGCCTACTTCCCGGGTGGCTCAGAGGTTAAACTGTCTGCCTGCAATGTGGGAGACCTGGGTTCAATCCCTGGGTCAGGAAGATCCCCTGGAGAAGGAAATGGCAACCCACTCCGGTATTCTTGCCTGGAGAATCCCATGGACAGTGGAGCCTGGTGGGCTGCAGCCCACGGGGTCGCAAAGAGTCAGACACAACTGAGCGACTTCACTTTCTTTCTTTCTATGGTACATTTAGAAAAATCTGAACACAAGCTTCAGTTTGAATCCTGGCTCTGACACTTACTAGCGTACAAGCTACTTAAAATTTTAGAGATTTTTTCCCTCCATTTGTAAAATAGGTAATTAAGCCTCCACTGCTGGGCTATTGTAAAACAGAGTGACAATGTATATAAAATACATTCAATATCTGCTAAATAGTAGGAATTCAGCAAATGTACCTGGAGGAGGAAATGGCAACCCACTTCAGTATTCTTGCCTGGGAAATCCCATGGACAGAGGAGCCTGGTGGGCTATATAGTCCACAGGGTTGCAATGACTTAGACAGGACTGGGTCACTGAGCATGCATGCGCTGTATAACGTAGCCATCATCATTATCATTACTAACTTGCCTAGAATCACACAGCTATATCTAGTTCCAAAAACTTTTTTTCCTTCTTTAAAAATGCTTAATAAAATTTTATACACAGCATAAAAATTGGAAAATACATAGAAAAAGATAAAGAAGAAAATTAAAAGATCACTATCACTCTTAAATCCTGTAATAATTAACTATTAACATATTGGCATATTTTCCTTCTGTATGTACAGAGCCTTAAGTCCAGAACCAGATCAAGATGTAAAAAAAAAGGTGCAATTCTTTCTTTTGCACTGAATTTTTATCATGAGCATTCCCTCATTTGAGAACACATAATTTTGATATGAAACATAGATAATTGGGCTTCCCAAGTGGTACTAGTGGTAAAGAACCCACCTGCCAATGCAGAAGACATAAGAGACACACAGGTTCAATGCCTGGGTTGGGAAGATTCTCTGAAGGAGGGCATAGCAACCCACTCCAGTATTCCTGCCTGGAGGATCCCATGCACGGAGGAGCCTGACAGGTTACAGTCCATAGGGTCGCAAAGATTTGGACATGACTGAAGTGACTGAGCACACAGGCACATAGATAATAAATTAGTCCTTTTTCTATTGTTTTATATTCACCTCAGTTGCTAAGTCGAGTCTGACTGTTTGTGACCCCAGAGACTGCAGCTCGCCAGGCCTCCCTGTCCATCACCAACTCCCAGACTTTACTCAAACTCATGTCCATCAAGTTGGTGATGCCATCCAACCATCTTATCCTCTGTTGTCCCCTTCGCCTGCCCTCAATCTTTCCCAACATCAGGGTCTTTTCCAATCAGTCAGTTCTTCGTACCAGGTGGCCAAAGTATTGGAGCTTCAGCATCAGTCCTTCCAATGAATATTCAGGACTGATTTCCTTCAGAATGGACTGGTTGGATCTCCTTGCAGTCCAAGGGACTCTCAAGAGTCTTCTCCAACACCACAGTTTGAAAGCATCAATTCTTCGGCCCTCATCCTCCTTTATAGTCCAACTCTCACATCCATACATGACCACTGGAAAATCCATAGCTTTGACTAGACGGACCTTTGTTGGTAAAGTAATGTCTCTGCTTTTTAACATGCTAAGTTGGTTCTAACTTCACTAGTATGGATAAGCTTATGTACACCTTTGAAACTATGTTCTTACCCCCGACAAGAGGTCTTAGGCCATGTGGAAGTATCTGTTTTTTCAGCAAAGTCTCTACTATTATTATACATGTTGACATTCAAGTCTCAGTTTGCATCTGGAAGAAAGAATCCGTTTATACTTTCCTTATCTTTAGCTATTGACACTGAATCTTAGCATTAAGTACATTCCATTGCGTGGCAACAAAATAAAGGTTAAGGGCTTCCCTGAGTCTCCTGTCTGCTGTGCAAGCCTGAGACCCAGACTGAGACTGGAAACTCTTCAACAGCAGAGACAAGAACCTGACTCCTATGTATTTGACTTTTAATTTTAATTTGAGTTTTTTTAATTCACTTTATATTGCATGTATCTTAGTGAAGTACTGAAAGACAGAGGACTATAACAACCTTTAATATCTAAAAAAGACATGAAAAACTCCTATTTGACCCACCCATGTTTTCCTGCATCCTGAAGAAATGGCAACAGGATAACCGGAATTGCTTCAGTGACACTTTTTCAAATTGAAAAGTTAGGACAGAATTTAAAACATATGACATGACAGTAGGGCACAATATTTGAATTGAAATATCTAAAGTGTATGACTTCCACAGCAATACGATTCAAGTCTTGTTGGGCTTGAAAGAAAGTGGGCAAGGTACCCCTGTGCCATCTAACTGCTCCAATTAAGGTAGTTAGTAATCCCTCCAGGATGGACTGGTTGGATCTCCCTGCAGTCCAAGGGACTCTCAAGAGTCTTCTCTAACACCACAGTTCAAAAGCATCAATTCTTCGGCACTCAGCTTTCTTCACAGTCCAACTCTCACATCCATACATGACCACTGGAAAAATAATAGCCTTTCCTAGACGGACCTTTGTTGGCAAAGTAATGTCTCTGCTTTTGAATATGCTGTCTAGGTTGATCATAACTTTCCTTTCAAGGAGTAAGCATCTTTTAATTTCATGGCTGCAATCACCACCTGCAGTGATTTTGGAGCCCCCAAAAATAAAGTCTGACGCTGTTTCCCCATCTATTTCCCATGAAGTGATGGGACCGGATGCCATGTTCTTCGTTTTCTGAATGTTGAGCTTTAAGCCAACTTTTTCACTCTCCTCTTTTACTTTCATCAAGAAGCTCTTTAGTTCTTCTTCACTTTCTGCCATAAGGGTGGTGTCATCTGCATATCTGAGGTTATTGATATTTCTCCCAGCAATCCTGATCCACCTTGTGCTTCCTCCAGCCCAGCATTTCTCATGATGTACTCTGCATACAAGTTAAATAAGCAGGGTGACAATATACAACCTTGACGTACTCCTTTTCCTGTTTGGAACCAGTCTGTTATTCCATGTCCAGTTCTAACTGTTGCTTTACAGAGGATTAAAAAAATGCTCATTTCTCAAAAGAATATATAGACTTAGGAATGACATATGCTAGGGAAGCATGTTGCAATAAAAATCAGTCAAAAGGTAATTTCAAGTCAAAATAAGAGGCATAGAACAGGAGGAGCAGAAAAATAAGAGCTGGAAGTCAATGATCTGTAGCCTATTCTAGAAGCACATGATGGTCAGGTGCACTTATCAGAGCATAAGCAAAATAAGCACATAATATAATAAATTCAGGCAACAAATATTTATCGAGCATCAACCACGTCCCAAGCGTGTAGGGGAAATACAGCAGGAACAAAATAAAATGTTTTTATTCCCATTCCCATAGAGTTTGCACTCTATATTCAACAGTGTAAGGTGTTATTGAAAAAATAATGATAAAGTCAGGAAGAGGATAGAATTGGGGGATGTAGTACTTTTTCATAGGATGATTAGGGAGGGTGACATTTAAGATGAAATAGTGAGCTACGTGTTATCTAGGGCCAAGAGTACTCCAAGCAGAGGAAACAAGTCAGTGAAAAGAAATATGCCCTGTGTGTTCAAGGAACAGAGAGACCTGTGTAGTGCACAGTGAGAAAGAAAGTGGTAGGATGTGAAGTCAAGAGATATAACGGGGGCAGGCACACTGTCTAGGGTCTTGAAGGGTCATCATAAACCCTCAGGCTTTTATTCTGGATGAAAAGGGAAGGCACTAGAGGGTTTTGAGGAAAGGAATGAAATGACCTGACTTGCTTTAACAAGATCATCCTAGCTGACTGCCTAAGAAGACTAATGGGGGTGGTGCCAAGGTCAGAAGCAAGGAGACTGTTCAGAAAGCGGCTGCAAGAATCCAAGCAAAAGATGATGACAGCTTGGACGGAGAGTTAGCAGCAAAGGTAGTGAATACTTAATCAGACTCTGGATTTATTCTAAAAGTAAGAAGAGACAGAATTTGCTGACAGATCGGAAATAGGGATGAGAAAGAGAAGAAAAAGACAAGAATGACTTCAGGGTTCTTGGTTTGAACACCAGGAAGAAAGGGGTTATTACTGAGAGAGGAAGATTGCAAGCGGTGAGGTGACTGGAAAGGAAGGAGATCTGCCTACATTTCAATGGTACACTCAAGAAACCTATTACACGTCAGGTAGGCAAAAGGATACATAAGTCTGAAGCTGAGGAGAGAGGATTGGACTAGAGCTATCATTTAGAAACTGACAATATACAGGTTGTACTTCTTTTTGTATGAACAATTTAACATTAAAATATAAGCCCGCTGAAGCTTTCCATACATTTTTCCAATTTTAAAATGCTGAGATTTCCTTCCTATCTATTCTATTCAATTATAAGTTACTTAAATGCATTAAATAGGATACAAAAATGAGAAGCCTAAAGTCCAATTAAGGAAAAGCAATATAAACAAACACCACCAAGGAGTAAAGAGTGTGAATAAGGAAAAGGCAGGTGGTGAGTGGCATCATGGAGACAATTTAGCTACATGTTACATTAAACAGGTCATTGATTTGTGATTGACACTGCCTGGATTTAAGGGCAGAAAATTCCATATGAAGAGCGGTTGCTTTAAAATGATACTCTAGATAGGAGGGGGAATGAGAGACACTCCCGTGTAAATGGATCTGAACCATTTTTTTCTCGCTCCAATCCATCCTGTACCTGACTGCTAATCTTACATATGTACAATTCTGTGTTTACCTTCTTTTATGAAATAAGATTTGGAATTATGGCTAATTTCATTCATTTTAAGATATTTCATTGTAGACTTTCTTAGTTTTGGGAGAACTGCTTTTAGATCACTGTGATACACACATATTTATATCCTGAATTTTTAAAATTTAACATCATAACCAAGTTATGCAATTTTAAATACTGCATTAAAATCTAATTGTTGCAAAATTTTTCATTCATTTTATTATCTCCCCTGTCAGGGCTCCTCATCTAAAGAACTCTGAACACAGAAAATGATTTTCAATGAGGAACTGTTTTTAAAAATTCTCCCAATGCTTGTATACAAATAGTACCATCCCAGAAGCATGAGAGAAATAAGTTAATTTCCTACAATAGATGCCAGAGACACTAGCAGCACCTAGGACCTTGTTGGAAGTGTAAACTCTCAGGCTCTTCCACGGACTTACTAAATCAGAAACTTTGGGGGTGGGGCCCAGCAATCTGCACTCTCCAGCTCTCCCAGTGACTGACACATGCTAAACTTTGAACATTAAGGCTCAATTCTCTCAAGGAATGTCTGCTGAAAAAGGCTACTAGACCATAAAATCTTGAACACAGAAACCTTATTATGTTTCACTTTTGACTGCCTTATATAACTGGCATTTAATCCACATTCAGAATTTTGGAATGGTTAAATGAAAAAATCAGAGGTACCCCTCTCTCCAAGTTTCCTTGCTTTTCTACATTCTGTGATACCAAGTTACCAGCCCAACCTTTATCCTTCTTTTCTAGTCCTCACTATTCTATAGAACAGGCCATGTCGTTCCAATCAGAATATTATATTCGAACTTTTAAAGTAATTCTGTGGATGCTGCGTCGTCACATTTCACAGCAAGAAAAATCCTTCCGAAGATTATTTCTCCAAAGGCATCAATTTACGGATGAGAAAATAAATGTGTGGAGAAATCACATGACAAGCACATCCTTAGACACTAAAAGATAAAATTATTACCTTCAGTCAACTTTATCTGGCCTGATTTAAAATAGCTAGTATATTAGATTTAAATAAAGAAAGGTGTTAGAAAGACTGAATCATCTTTATACCTAGTTTCTGGAAATAAAAATAACAAAATCCATCACTTTATTTATTTATTGGCAACAGTGTGTGCCCTTTTCTCATTTCTCCATCTATACATTAACTATGGAGGAAAAAAGATCCCTAACATTAATAAGAATGCTTTCAGCTACCTAGTGAAATGGCATGCAATGCTTGCCCGCACAGGGCACCCAAAGCTGGTGCTCTGGGACAACCCAGAGGGATGAGGTGGGAAGGGAGGTGGGAGGGGGGTTCAGGATGGGGGGACACAGGTATACTTGTGGCCAATTCATGTTGATGCATGGAAAAAGTCATCACAATACTGTAAAGTAAATATCCTCCAATTAAAATAAATTAACATTTCAAAAAATACTAAGTCCCAGAAAGGAATCTCAAGACTTTACAGTAACTTTTTCATTCAGGTAACGTGGCAATTTTTCTGACCATCATTTATCTTCCTGGTTATACTCCACCCAACACAGAGGCTGCCTAGAGAAAGGCACTCCTTTGATACTCTGTAACCCAAATTGAAACCAATTTTAATTCTACTCTCATATTATCTCACAAGGATTCAGAAGTAATTTATAAGCAACGTACTGATAATTACATAAAGGGGAAATAGTGTACTGAAGGCAGCCTGGTATACGGACTTTGGAGTCACAAAGATCTTTAGGTTTGAAGAGTGTGTGTGTGTTCAAAGATCTATTTAAGTGTTTTTAAGTTTTTTTAATTGTAGTTGATTTATGACACTGTTAATTTCAAGTGTATTCAGTATTTTTGCAGATTGTATTCCATTATAGGTTACTATAATAGATATAATTCCCAGTGCTATACACAGCAAATCTTCCCTGCTAATCCTATTTTTTGCATGGAAAAGAAATGCAAAAAAGCAAAATGGCTGTCTGGGGAGGCCTTACAAATAGCTGTGAAAAGAAGAGAGGCAAAAAGCAAAGCAGAAAAGGAAAGATATAAGCATCTGAATGCACAGTTTCAAAGAATAGCAAGAAGAGATAAGAAAGCCTTCTTCAGCGATCAATGCAAAGAAATATAGAGGAAAGCAACAGAATGGGAAAGACTAGAGATCTCTTCAGGAAATTAGAGATACCAAACATTTCATGCAAAGATGCGCTCAATAAAGGACAGAAATGGTATGGACCTAACAGAACAAAAGATATTAAGCAGACGTGGCAAGAATACACAGAAAAACTGTACAAAAAAGATCTTCATGACCCAGATAATCACGATGGTGTGATCACTCACCTAGAGCCAGACATCCTGGAATGTGAAGTCAAGTGGGCCTTAGAAAACATCACTATTCAGTTCTAATGAGGTGGATGACGCTGGAGCCGATTATACAGAGTGAAGTAAGCCAGAAAGAAAAACACCAATAGAGTATACTTACACATATATGTGGAATTTAGAATGACGGTAATGATAAACCTATACGCAAGACAGCAAAAGAGACACAGATGTATAGAATGGCCTTTTGGACTCTGTGGGAGAGGGAGAGGGTGGGATGGGTTGGCAGAGTGGCAGTGTAACATGTGTGATATCATAAGTGAAACGAATCGCCAGTCCAGGTTTGATGCAGGATGCAGGATGCTTGGGACTGATGCACGGGGATAATCCAGAGAGAAGGTGTGCGGTGGAGGGATTGGGAGTTCATGTACACTCGTGGCTGAATCATGTCAATGTATAGCAAAACGAATACAGTATTGTAAAGCAAAACAAACTAAAAAATAAAAATTAATTAAAAAAAAACAGTACATTGTCACTATAACTGTGGTGTTGAAGACTCTTGAGAGTCCCTTGGACTGCAAGGAGATCCAACCAGTCCATTCTGAAGGAGATCAGCCATGGGATTTCTTTGGAAGGAATGATGCTAAAGCTGAAACTCCATTACTTTGGCCACCTGATGCAAAGAGTTGACTCATTGGAAAAGACTCTGATGCTGGGAGGGATTGGGGGCAGGAGGAGAAGGGGACGAGAGGATGAGATGGCTGGATGGCATCACCGACTCAATGGATGTGAGTCTGAGTGAACTCCGGGAGTTGGTGATAGACAGGGAGGCCTGGCGTGCTGCGATTCATGGGGTCGCAAAGAGTCGGACACAACTGAGTGACTGCACTGAATCCTATTTTTTACATGCATGCGAGGTAACTTGCTTCAGTTGCACCTGACTCTTTATGACCCTATCAACTGCAGCCAACCAGGCTCCTCTGTCCATGGGATTCTCCGGGCAAGAATACAGCAGTGGGCTGCCATTTTCTATTCCAGGGGACCTTCCTGACCCAGGGATCAAACCCACATCTCCTGCATTGGCAGGCGTGTTCTTTACCACTAGCACCCCCTGGAAGATCCCCTATTTTACATGGTGGTTTTTATCTGTTAATCTCATAACACTGAGTTATCCCTCCCTACCTCCACTTCCCCTTCTGGCAACCATAAGTTTGTTTTCTATATCTTGAGTGTATTTCTGTTTTGCATATACATTTATTTATATTATATTTTAGATTCCACATATAAATGATGTTATATAAGATTTGTCTTTCTCTGTTTGACTTATTTCACTAAGTATATCCTCTAGGTCCATGCATGTTGGCAATATTTTATTTTTATGGCTGAGCAACGTTCCATTGTATGTATATATGTATACATATATACACACTACACCTTAAGCCATTTGTCTGTTGATGGCACCTGAGCTTGCTTCCATGTCTTAGCTATTGTAAATACTGCTGCTATGAACACCAGGGTGCACATATATCTTTTCAAATTAGTGTTTTCATTTTTTTTTCTGGATATATCCCCAGGAGTGGAACTGCTGGATTATATGATAGTTCTACTTATAGCTTTTTGAGGAACAGGGATTCCCTTTTCTCCACATCGTATCCAACATTTGTCATTTGTAGACTTTTTCAAGATAAGCCATTCCAAGCAGTGTGATTTGCATTTTTCTAATAATCACCAATGCTGAACATCTTTTCATACACCTGTTGCCCATCTGTGTGTCTTCTTTATGAAAACATCTACTCAAGTCTTCTGGCCATTTTCTGATCAGATTGTTTGTTGTCTGCCTGTAAGTACAGGCCTTTACTTCCGGGCTCTTATGTTCCATTAATCTGTGTGTTTTTGTGCTAGGATCACCTGCTTTGATTACTGCAGCTATATGTGTAGACTGAAATCTGGGAGGGTCTTAGCTCCAACTTTGTTCTTTCTTCTCAGGACTGCTTTGGCAATTCTGGGTCGTTTGCACTTCCATATAAGTGTTAGGATTATTTGTTCTAGTTCTCTGTGGATTCAAGTCTTAATTCTTATCCGTACTTGCCCTTGTTTGATAGAATAGAGGCCATAATGTTAGCATACTGCCTCATACTGTTGATTATCTAGTCTTTAGTTATTTTAAAATACAAAATTCTTGAGAATAGAAACTATGTTTAATATTATTTCTGCATTCTCCTACATTATGTTCAATTAGGTGCTCAATAAATATTTACTCAATATGGGACAGATTTTAATGTATCAGATAAATGTCCTACCTAATAGGTATCCTTGCTTCCAGATTCCAGCCCCCAAAGCATCCCCTTAAGCCAACTAGCTTAAGACAGATCTACTTTTGTCCAATTCCACTTAAAAACCTTCCAAGGCTTCTAGCCCTTAAGCTGTTCAAGAAAAGTTCCTGCCAATACCAGAATCAATCTCACCATAGTCTCTCTCTCGTAACTCAGACCTACCTCTAGACTATGCAAGCTCCAGCAATGCTCTTCCGACGCCCCTATAAGCTCCTCCTCAGCAGGCTAACTTCTACTGGCCATCCAGGTCTCTGTTTAGAAGCCATTTTCTCTATCGAGGTCCCTGAACATGGTTCTCCAAGCCTCCACTACCAATTAGGTGTCCTGCCTCCCTAACCTGATACTACACTCCACTCACCATCTAATACTATAATAAAGTGTTTAACCTGCTTCCCTAATTAAGTGGTAAACTTGAGGACAGGATCAAACGACATTCAGTTTTATACCCACCGTTAACAAGTTCTGGCACATTTATTGACCGTACTGATAAAGTCCTGTGTTCTCAACAACAGTTTCCAATTTGAAAATACCATCATGCTTATTTCCCTGTTTACTTATAAATAACTGGGGACAAAAACAGCTGGCTGACTAATAAAGAAAAGATTCTGGGGCCTTATTCTGCAGATATTTACTATGACACAGAAAGCAAAACCAGCATTAATTTTTTTCAAAGACCAGAAAAACTATTTCGTGAGTACTTATTACTAAAGGGGGACCAGTTTTGTCTTGGTCCCAACCCCAGAGGTTACAGTCATCAAACTGGATTTGATCCTCAACTAAAGAAGCAGAGCCATGGTTGACGGAAGAAGAAACAGAAGCTGCTGCTGAAACTGGAATGCCATCCTAGTATGAACGGTGACAAGCACCTGTTACAGATGACTGAAAAGAATGGCAAGTGAGTCTGCATCCCTGACAGGCCAATGGAACCACCAGAACCAGCCCTAGGCTTCCCTCTATTTCTCTTGCAGTGTGCCTCCATATCCATGGATAAGAAACCAGCAGATACGGTGGGTTGATGGTAAGGGACTTAAAACATCTGCAGATTGCTGCCTGGGGCCCTGAAGTAATCCCTGCAGATACAGAACCATGACTGTACTTAAGGAAAATGCCCATCCCCCAGTTTGTTTCCACCACTCTCTTTTTGATTTCCAGAGCAACTGAAGATGATTTCTGATTGACAGGAAAGACAATACAAGATCAGAAGAAAATTCAGAAAAAAATCTGTATACCCAGAACAGTATAGAGATATTCTCAAGACTAGAATACTGGAAGCCATAGGGGAAAAGATAGACATAAATGATAATGTGAAAGACCAAAAGGAAATGTGTGGCCAATGATTCCATAAACTAAGACAAAAAACAGAAGACAGACTGACAAAACATACTGGTAAACAAAGCTAAAGGATTATATCCAGAATGTATCAAAGGCAACCAACTCAAATCCAACAGGAAAAAATAAGTAAAACTATGAATAAGCAATTCAAAGACCTAAAAAATCAAAAGGACCAACCAATATATGAAAAGATGCTCAGCTTCACAAGTAGTTAGGAAAATGAAGAATTAAGCACCATAAGAAACTTTTTAAAACTGACTTTACAATCAAAGAAAAACATCAGTAATGTGAGTTTCTGAGGTAAATAGTTACTCTCAGATTGTAATGATGGCAGTAAGAACTGTGTCAACATTTCTGGAAAATAATCTGGCATTATTTGTCAAAATTAAGCAGTATACATTACATACAAGATATTTATCATAATATTGTTTGTAATAGACGACTAGCGACAACACAGATGTCCAAAATAAAAACAGATATGCCTTCAGATATCTACTGCTACAAAACTAACCACTTCAAGCTTACGGCGTCTAAGCAATGTCATTTCTCACAACTCTATAGGTTGGCTGGGCCATCTCTTTGCTTTTTTCACCTCTGGTTCCTCTGCAGGTGCCTTCAGCTCAACTGTCAGCTAGGTTAGTATGTCCAAGATAGCTGGTTGGTGCTGACTGGGGTGTCTTGGTTCTCCCACCCTCCTGTAAGCTAGGCCAGCTTCCTTACAGGGCAGCTATGGGAAAGCCTTCTTTGAAGTCTTCTTAAAGACTAAACCCCAGAACACATCATGTCCATCATATTCATTGGCCAAAGCAAATCATAAGACTAGCCAATATTCAAGAGGTGGGGAAATAGATGGGAGAAGCAGCAAAGCCTTGTATCAAAGAGGAATACATATCAGTATAGGAGACCTTTATGGCCATTAATCATTCTATCACCCGTAGGCAGGGGTGTGTGTGTCTGTACTATATACATACACAGTATGTTCATAAATCTGTAGTTCTAGAACAGTAGTATAGTCATATATTTCATCACATATATGTTTGTAAATCTTGGAAATATGCTTATAAATTAACTAATGAAATACTGAGCTATGCAAAGGAGTCAGTATGCTGGCCGAGAATGCAGAGTACTGAGGGCATGTCACGAAGGCCAACACAGGTGTGGCCCAGAGGTGTGGATAACATGGTGGTGTTGCAGACAGGGAGCTGCACAGCGCTGGGGGCCCAGTGAGGGCCTGTGGATCTACAGGCCAACAGGCTCAGCAGTCAACGATGCAGGGTGTGGTAGGGAGAGATATAGGGAGATGATGGTCGCATAACAGAGAGAAAGGAAACAAAACAACTGGACAAATGATAACTATAATGAGGTTAATGTGAAGCCAAGGTTCTTACCACCAGAGAAGGTCTTAGAAACATGGAAAGGGCAAAGACCAAAAGAACCTTGGGATACCGGATTGGAATTGGAAGTATACAAACTCCTGGTTTTATAACATATGTACACAGGTATAGAAATAATGATGGATGTATATGAGTGTATTATATATATAAATACATGTATATAAACCATACTCACATATTTCCTAGTTCCTATAAGCAATGGCACCCCACTCCAGTATTCTTGCCTGGAAAATCCCATGGATGGAAGAGCCTGGAAGGCCTGGAAGGCCTAGGAGTTGGACACGACTGAGCAACTTCACTTTCACTTTTCACTTGCATGCACTGGACAAGGAAATGGCAACCCACTCCAGTGTTCTTGCCTGGAGAATCCCAGGGACAGGGGAGCCTGGTGGGCTGCCATTTCTGGGGTCGCACAGAGTCAGACACGACTGAAGTGACTTAGCAGCAGCATAAGCAATGACACCCCAGTGACAATGAGCAAACTAAGTCTCTAAACGTTTGTTTTTAAAAACCATCTTCTACATAAACAAAAATACCAAATTAGGCTCCTTGGAGAAATGGCCGATTCCAGGGCTAGGCCAGGCAAAGTACAATACGAATCAGGAACAAACAGCATGTGCCAGAAGTGCACAATGAATGAGACGGCACATGATAAGTTGGCACGAGAAACAGCTTAAAGGGGCGCCCACTGGCTAAACCAGGGACAACTGAGACAGCAAAATAAAAAATAAGTAACAAATCACAGCACACTAAAATCAAAACCCATGAGTCCTTAGTGATTTAGTAAACTCAAACAGAGAAGAAAACAAAGTTCTACCTTAAAATACCAACTCATACATGTAAAACGACTAACGGAAACAGAGAAATATACAAGCAGTTAATTCAGGTGGGAGTCATCACTGATACCCACACCAAGGCTAGTGAGTAGAGGTTTGATAGTCAAGGTGTGTAATTTTGGAATACCTCTTCACACATACACTGATCAAATACAGAAGGACACCATCATGATCAAGGTGTTTATCACCAGCAGTAGTGTGATTTGACATCATATGCCTGTGGATGCAATGCACTGGGAATGGCACAGCCCCACTTCTGTGGTATTCCTGCCAGAAATGTCGGACTTGATTGGAGTCATGAGGAAATAGCACGTGGACCTAGGTTAAGGGTCATCCTAAAGAACGGAGGGTCTGTACTTCCTAAGACTGTCAAAGACATGAAAGAAAGGAGGAAAAGGAAGCTGAACAAGTGGTAAAAACATGACAACTAAATACAACATGTATTCATGGATACGATCCTAGACCAGAGAAGAAACAGATATTGTTGAGAGTCAATGAAATCTGAATAGGTTGGTAGGGTTGTATCAATGCCTATTTTCCGATTTGTAGGGTTACCTAAGAGAGTGCTTTGTTTCTGAGAAATAGACACTGTAGTATTTATGGGCAATGTAACACCATGTCTACGGCTTGCTCCGAAAGTTTAAAAAAAAAAGACTGTGATGATGGGTATATATGTATGCATTTATACACACACACACACACACAAACATGTATGTAACATACATATAAAGAAATAGAACAGGCAATGGAAGAAATACAGTAAAATATTAACAATGGTGAAATCCGAATGAAGGAGATATAGGAGTTCTTTGTACTGTTCTGGCATCTTTTCTGTTAAATCTGAAATTATTTCAAAATAGTTTTTCTTAAATGTGATTATCAATATGTGATACAGAACATCTGGTGTTATACCAAATGATACACAGCTATTGTCTGAAGCTATGAGACAGAATGAAAACGCTGCCTTAATATGTATATTTACATACTTTCCTTTCCAGTACCCAGAGGGGAAACATGAATAGGAGGGCAATGTTTTTATGCATTTGGCATAAAGGCATCTCAATGTTTCTGTTTTTGAATTTTATTTATTTTGGCTGTGCTGGGTCTCCGTTGCTGTGTGGGTTTTCAGTTGCAGCGAGTGGGGGCTGTTCTCTCGTTGTGGGATGTGGGCTTCTCACTGCAGCGTCTTCTTTTATGGTGGAGCACCGGCTTAATTGCCTGTGGCATGTGGGATCTTCCTGGACCAGGGATTGAACCCATGTCCCCTGCATTAGCAGGCAGACTCTTAACCACTGAACCACCAGGGAAGTCTCATTTCAAGGTTTTTAAGTGAACTTTCTTATCTCTTCATGGATTTTAAATAGGCGTCTTGAAGTTCCTTAATAAAAGGAATTCTGACTTTATTCATCTGTGTGGTCCCAGTACCTAACACATTAATGATTTTGTCAGTTATGTCTTGAATACAAATTCTACCCCCAGTATTATTCCGATCAGAAAATGCAGTGATATAAGTACCAAGAATTCTACCACACTGAATTCTATGTCAAGCTAAAATATATACATATATATTAGACTGATGACTGAAAAATATCAAGGACTATCTTTCTTAGGAACTTGCTCTACATTCCTAAAAACAAGAATGTATAATCAGAAGCAAAAGGCCTTAGTCTAAAGAATGGCAAACTGTTGACAGTTTTGGGTTTAAAAAAAAAAAAGAGAGAGATAAAAAACCCACAAAACCCCAAAAAACAGAATACAAATGAAACTTGGTCTAAAGACCTGACACTGGTTGATCATCTTTTAAAAAGTCTAAGAGGGTCTGAAAAATAATTAGATTGAACTATATCAAAGTGCTGATAAAGCATATATCCTCCCAATAGACGAATTCAGATCATGTCTAACTCAGAAGGAATACATTTTCATTGCAGAAACCAAAACTCTTCAAGGCATGAAAGAACTGTTAAAATTAAACTCAAAATGTTTAAAAGCTGAATAGATTTTATATTACTCGATACTCTCTCCTTCATGGAGAATACAAATATTTTTAGTACATTTTCTAGGCTCTTGGTCCCACTGATTAACTAGAAGGAAAAAAGTTACATATGCCTGAAAATCTATGTTACAGTTAACCATAACGAACTTCAGACTGCCTTTTCAAAGGCAGTTGAAACAACTGAAAACTACATTTTGATACTATACAATTCATCTGTTCCAGTATATAAAAGATACTAATACCTTATGAAATTAGAATCTTTCATTCAGAGTATTATTAACCTGACCTGACCAAGGGGTGAAAGACTTATACACTGAGAACTATAAAACACTAATAAAGGAAACTAAAGATGAGTCAAAGAAATAGAAAAATATCCCATGCTCTTGGATTGGAAGAATTAATATTGTTAAAGTGGCCATACCACCCAAAGCAATCTACAGGTTTAATGTGATCCTTATTAAATTACCCATGATATTTTCCACAGAACTAAAATGTGTAAATCCTAAAATTCATACAGAACCATGAAAGGCCTAGAATTGCCAAAGCAATCCTGAAGGAAAAGAACAAAGCAAGAGGCATAACCCTCTCAAGCTTCCAACAATACTGCAAAGCTATAGTAATCAAAACAGCATGGTACTGGCACAAAAACAGACATATGGATCAATGGAACAGAACAAAGAGCCCAGAAATAAACCCACACATCTACAGTCATTAATCTTCGACAAAAGAGGCAAGAATATACAATGAGAAAAAGACAACTCTTCAGCAAGTGATGTTAGGAAAGCTGGACAGCCACATGTAAAGAGAATACATCCTCTCATCATACACAAAACTAAATTCAAAATGGCTTAAAGACTTAAACATTAGACATGACACCATAAAACTCCTAGAAGAGAACATAGGCAAAATATTCTGACATAAATCATATCAATGTCTTCTTTGGTCAACCTCCAAAGGCAATAGAAATTAAAAACAAAAATAAACAAATGGAACCTAATCAAACTTGCAAGTTTTTGCAAAGTAAAGGAAACCATAAAAAAAGAAAATAATGAAAAGACAACCTACAGAATAGGAGAAAATATTTGCAAAGTGATGCAACTGACAATTTTCAAAAAATACAAACAGCTCTTACAAGTCAAAAACAAAACAAACAGCCCAATCCAAAACTGGGCAGAGATCTAAATAGACATTTTTCCAAAGAAGAAATACAGATGGTCAATAGGCACACAAAAAGATGCTCAACACCTCTAATTATTAGAGAAATACTAATCAAAACTACAATGAGTTACCACCTCACACCAGTAAGAAAGGCCATCACTAAAAAGTCTACAAATAACAAATGCTATAGAAGGTGTGGAGAAAAGAGAACCCTCCTACACTACTGGTGGGAATGTAAGTTGTTGCAGCCACTGTGGAAAATGTATGGAGGTTCCTCAGAAAACTAAAAACAGAATTACCATATGGATCCAGCAATCCCACTCTTGGGCATATATCTGGACAAATCTATAATTCAAAAAGATACATGCACCCACCACCCCCATGTTCAAAGCAGCACAATTTACAGCAGCCAAGACATGGAAGCAGCCTAAATGTCCACTGATTGATGAATAAAGATGTGGTACATATATACAATGGAATGCTACTCAGCTATATAAAAAAAAGAATGAAAAAATGCCATTTGCAACAATACGGATGCAACTAGAGATTATCACCCTAAGTGAAGTAAATAAGAAAGAGAAAGACAAATACCACATGATATCACTCGTATGTGGAATCCAAACTATGACACAAATGAACCTATCTATGGAACAGAAACACAGACAGAGAAGAGGCTGGTGCTTGCCACGGGGAGGGGACTGGCAGAGGAATGCGGCAGGAGGCTGGGGTTAGCAGATACAAGCTTTTATCTACACAACAGGTAAACAGCATGACCCTACTGTCCATCACAGAGAACTATAATCAATATTCTATGATAAACCATAACGGAAAAGAGTATTTTTAAAAGAATGTGTGTGTATATATATATATATATATAAAACTGAATCACATGGTCATACAGCAGTAATTAACACACTGTAAATCAACTTTACTTCAACTTTAAAAATTGTTTTACCTACAGGAAAAAAAATTTAAATGGTTATAACTATATAACAAGGACTTCCCTTGTGGCTTAGCCAGTGAAGAATCTACCTGCAAGCAGGAGACGGATTTGATCCCTGGGTTGGGAAGATCCCCTGGAGAAGGGAAAAGCTACCCATTCCAGTATTCTGGCCTGGAGAATTTCATGGGCTATATAGTCCATGGGGTCGCAAAGAATCGGACATCACTGAGCGACTTTCACTTTCAACAATATTACAACTGTTTTCCCTTAACGGGAAACCTTAATGTCAAATCTTTTCTAGCGTATAACAAATAAAATAATATTCAGCATTACTATAAACCAGAATCTGTGTGGTTTTTAAATGGAGATAAAATATGTCTTAGGAAAGTAATAAGAATCAAAGGAAATAATGTAATAACTAAATACATGGTGGTCAGTGTGAATTAAACACTCAATAAATGGCCTTTACTGTGTTAATTCTCATAGAAAGGAAGTCAAACAATCCTGAAATATGGTCAAGTGACTTTAAAAAGTATTAGAAATGTCTGTAAAGGCATATGGATAAAGTCACAGTTAAATATACAGAATGACAAATTCCAATAAGGAAATTTACTTGTCTTAATTTACTTATCCTTGGAGTCCCAGAATCTAACACAGAGCCTGGTACACAGAGGAGGCATTTAATAAAGGTTACTGAAATGAACTGAATATGAAAGTTAATTATCTGGAAAAAAAAAAAGAGGTAATCTGAGGTTGTCTGAAAAATAAAGAATCCCCAAATTACCAATACTATTGTCTGAGAAAGAAAACAAAATACCTAAGCATTTTAAGACCATGCACAGAAACTCCTCTCAGACTGGTCTTTTTAAGAGACTTCTTTTTAAGGAGTCACTCTCAAATATGTTTTGGCAAATGTGTCACATATAAAGTTCAATATTAGAAATATTTTAAAATTTCATCTAATTAACTATGTATCCCCAAGTGGGGAAAAGTACCCAAAACACTGAGGAATCTTTCCTAACTTCCATTGAAGGAGAATCAGATAAACTTAAATCATGGTTTTTCCATCTATTTATATATGAAAATGAGTTTAAGCTTTTACCTACAAGTAAGTTGTAATACACATATTTCACTTTCCAAGTTCAAATGCACACCCCTGAGAAGGAAACAAAAAAAACCCCAACTCTCTCAAAAGTGGGTAGTGCTCCTACAGGAGTATAAAAGAGGAGCAAACAAAATTTCTCTCCCATGTCTCAGCAGCCACCTGTTACAGCCCACACTTATGGCACAGGCAGCATGGTTCGGGAACACTTTCACATTGAAAACTCAAAATTCCCAGTGCAATGGACGAGGGAAAAAGCATAATGTGGAAATACAGCCCTATCTTCTCCACTCTAAGTCCAGAGGTAATAGAGGTCAACAGACTTTTCTAAAAAAGATTTTCTTTAAGTTATTTCCCATTTTACTAAACGTAAAAACCACACCCTTAATAATACATTCGACTCTGTGCGGTGCTTGGCTTCTGAAACATGCCAGGAAAGTACATTTCCAGAGAGACAGCTGGAGCTACATCTCTTAAGCCTACTTCAAACTAAAATCTGTGAACAGTGTGCAGTTACAAATCAAATAATAGCCTCAAATCAACTGCTGGGAGCTTCTGAGAACAAACAACAACAAAAAAAATAACTGTTAAATACATTCACCTTTCTGAACAAAATGACAATGTTTTCAGAGAAAAAAAGAAAAAAAAAAAAACAGACACCAAAGCTACCAGTCTACGTTAGAGAAAAATTTAAAGAATAATAACAGAGAGTCTGCAATACACAGAGGAAAATCATTCTTAAACTATCTTTTGCTTTCTACAATGCCTTGAAAAGTATAAACTACATGAAGTCGCCTAAGAGCTACTGTCCAGACACTGACAGCATTACAGTTATTCTTAAGGCTAATTTCTGGAAAGTTCTGCAGTAGCAATTTAAAAAAAGCAAATCAAATTTTAACAAGGAAAAAAATGCTTAGTTCAAAATCTGTAGATATACGTTGACGGTATTTACGGTTAATTCTTTTTTTTCTTTAAGAAACAGGAAGGTGACAGGCACAATGGTGTGTAACATCCGTAGGTGGTTGAGCCAAACCAAATCAAAAAGATCTCTGTGGAATTAAGGATTTCAAATAACATCTTGACAAATATAATATGACATGATCAAAAATCACTTTAGCTACTTTTTTCCTTTACTAAGAAAGCAAAACCTTCCAGTACAAAGGTTTTTACATCACACACACTTTAAGAATTAAATGTAAATCCAAAACACTACAATTATCAAAAGCTAACCAAAACACATTTGAAAATATGAGACTTCCGTTTTTCATACTGATTTCTCAGACCTACTAGTAAATCTCCCCTGGAACGGGTCTTCATTTCAATACAAGACTGTTCAACATGCCACTTCGCGTGAATACAGCTTGTGAGACTGATTCTCCAAACCTCCTCCGGAGATGCTTAATTACAGCTCTAATTCCAATTTCCTGCGATTCGGTCACATACAGAAAACAGCTTATATACACAGGAGAGGAGAGGAATGGAGGTCCAAGGGAGCGGCCCGTTTTCGTGTGGTGGCAGAAGCTGCAAAAATAAAGGTTCACTGGAGCTATTATCCCCACCCATCACAGCCCTCCAGAACGCTTTCATCCATCCACCCGCTCCAGACTCGCGAGCTCTCTAGAACGGACGAACCCGTGGCTTTACACGTCTCAAAGGATGGGCAGGGGAGGCTGTGAGGTCCGGGGTGTACACACAGAAAAAGAGGGAGGGCACAGATCCTTTGAGGACGGAGGGACAAGGAGATGCATCCAGATGAGAAGGCTGGGACGCGCCACGGAGACACCGAGGCTTGCAAATTCGCTGACAGAAAAGCTCACATGAGGCAGACAGAGGATGTTGCCTGTTCAGAGACTGGAACAGACAATCCTCCAGAAGAGAAGGGAGACGGCATCTGTAAGAGTCCCGGGAGGGCGTGAACTAGGTAGCGCTGAACTCGGAGCTCAAAATGGGTAGAAACCGCCTCAAAAAGACCCACATGGCGAGGATGAGACTTACGGTTACTTCCCGGGCTGAGGGTAGGGGTCGGGTGGACCCTGCAGCTCTGCAGTTCTGCCACCGCGTGGCGCCCCCGTCTCTCCCGCCGAGCCGCTGACCTCAGGTACTCCCTGCGCCCCACCCACCCGGGGGACGCCCCTTCTCCGAGCGCGCCCCCTCCTCGCCGGCTCGGACGCGCCCGCCCGGCAGAGCCCGCGGGGGCCGAGAGTGCGCACTGGAGGCCCGCGGGGACGCAGCGAGAGCTGGAGGCGCCCGCGGCGAGGCTCAGACTGGGCGGGCGCCCCCCATCCCTCTCTGGCCGCCGCGCCGCCTCCCTCGGGGGAGGGGAAGAGGGGGCGGTGGCTCTCGCCTCCGCCTCGCGGTCAAGTCCGGCTCCGGCTCCAGCCTGGAGCGCGCGCGCGCGCAGCACCGGCCGTCCTCCTCCCCTCCCCCGCCTCCGGCTCAGCTGCTGGCGCACCCGCAGCCGCCACCACCGCGTCCCCGAGCCGCTCGCCACCAGCCCCAGACGGCCGGCAGCCCCGGCGCGAAGCGGCAGGAACGGCAGCACCTCAGCCGCCGCCCCGGAAGTTCTTCCCCGCCAACCGCGAGGCTTCAAGGGTGTGAACCCGGAAGCGATCTCCTCGCCCCGGTAGGAGCGGGATGGAAAGCTAAGGCCTTTGAGGACCTGGAATCCCCTAATTTAGAGAGCAGGTGAGGTGTGTATGGCGCAGAGCTCAGAGGCGAGCAGAGGCCAGTAAAGAGCTGGTGGACAAGAGGCTCTCCAGCCCCAGAGACCGGATCTCTCGAGTTGCCGGGGTGGGTCGCGGCCGTGCTCGCCGGGCGGCTTCAGCTGGCGACCGAGCGTTTTCCTGTCACAGGAAGTTGGGCCTGGCCGCTGGGAAAGCGGAGGGAAGGCGGAATGAGAGCGCTGTGAAGGGCCCCCGCCCCCGCCCCCAGGTGACTGTCCCACCCACTGAGTTGAATGTGGCGGCCCGGGGAGGCACTCGGCCCCCAGCGCGGGTGAGACGGCGAGGACGATCCAGACTCCAGCGAGAGAGGCGGAGAGGTAGGAGGCCGAACTGCCTCCATCCAGGCAAGGACTTCATTCTTATAAGTAGTTACAGAGAAGCCAAAGACACTTTTTGGGCGGCATCTCTGCAAAGAGGCGTGCCCGCCCTCTTCTGGTAATGGGCGCTGATGGGTGGTGATGGCCGAGGAAAAACCTCCTAGGAAGTGTTTATTTTTGTCACTTCAGGAAAAGCGATTGACAGCAGCTCGTCCCTCCTCTCTGTCCTTCTCTGCATCTTTTAAGGCTTTTGGCTGTCTTGCTTTGCTTGTTTCTCCGTGGTGTTTTTAGCTTCACTAGAAATTTTTCATCTAGCTGACCTGACTCTGGATTTCACCTCCGTTCCGATCTCACTCATGGAGAGGTTTTTAAACTTCGGTTTCCTTGCCAATGCTTCCTTCAGCATCTTGTCTTTTAACTGTTTTGATGTCCTTGTTTATTTGGGGGAAAATGTCAAAAGCTCGAAAATGTTTTCATAACAATAGAAAATCAAATATTTTATGGTCTTTTAGACTTAATCCCACGTTAGTGTATTGGTTGTTTTTCCCTTCGAACTGGGTTGTGGAACAACAGTAGCACTTGATATAAAGTATATTTGGATATACTACGGATGAAATCATACTCCCCCAAATAACCTCCTTAAATATACCTCATGTTCACTGTAGGAATTCATTAGTTCCTTCTCTGTTAGTCAGATTTGGTATAATTGCCTCCAAAAGTTATTTAAAGATTATTAAATATCTTGCAGAATAGAATGTGACTTAACGGAAAGAAAGTACTTGAAAATTACCAATGATGCTTTTTGATATTACCTAAAAAGTTGGCTTAAAGCTCAACATTCAGAAAACGAAGATCATGGTATTTTGGTCCTATCACTTCATGGGAAATAGATGGGGAAACAGTGTCAGACTTTATTTTGGGGGGGCTCCAAAATCACTGCAGATGGTGACTGCAGCCATGAAATTAAAAGACACTTACTCCTTGGAAGGAAAGTTATGACCAACCTAGATAGCATATTGAAAAGCAGAGACATTACTTTGCCAACAAAGGTCCACCTAGTCAAGCTATGATTTTTCCAGTGGTCATGTATGGATGTGAGAGTTGGACTGTGAAGAAAGCTGAGTGCCAAAGAATTGATGCTTTTGAACTGTGGTGTTGGAGAAGACTCTTGAGAGTCCCTTGGACTGCAAGGAGATCAGCCCTGGGTGTTCTTTGGAAGGAATGATGCTAAAGCTGAAACTCCAATACTTTGGCCACTTCATGTGAAGAGTTGACTCATTGGAAAAGACCCTGATGCTGGGAGGGATTGGGGGCAGGAGGAGAAGGGGACGACAGAGGATGAGATGGCTGGATGACATCACCGACTCAATGGACGTGAGCCTGAGTGAACTCTGACTCAATGGACGTGAGTCTGAGTGAACTCCAGGAGTTGGTGATGGACAGGGAGGCCTGGCGTGCTGCGATTCATGGGATCGCAAAGAGTTGGACTGAACTGAACTGAATGTTTGGTAGAACTGGTTGAAAGGACAGGAACAGAGCAAACTAGAAATAGCACCAATGACTGTTTTCTATTCTGCTTTATTATTATTTCCTTTCTTTTTATTACTGTAAGCCAATTTGAGTGGCAAAAGGATATTTTTTAGTCAGCCTATCCTTGGAGGGAGATTCTTACTGATATTTAGTTGCCATCTCTTGTCTCTAATGTTATAATGCTTTAAAATATTAAATCGTTTAATGAGAGTAGAGAAGTGACTAGTAACTTAGCTACTCTGCCTCAGTTTTTTTCTTCTGTAAAATCGAGATAACAGTAATAATACCTACATCATCAGGTTTGGGGAAGAATAAAATGAGTTAATGCATGTAAAGCCCTTAGCACAGTATCTAGGATGTATCATTGTAAGTGGTGGTAATTATTCATATTATTTTAAAAAGTTGAGAAACTTTGCTTAAGGATGGAGGAGAGGGAATCAGGAACATCCTACAGAGCCCTAAGATAATGCTCCATTTTTTTGTTTTTAATTCATGAAATACACTTTCTGATCATTGTTGCTAATTTATATTAGCATGTACTTTGCAAACTGGTAATCATCTTGTCTGGAGTAGGAAATGGCAACTCACTCCAGTATTCTTGCCTGGAGAAGCCCATGGACAGAGGAGCCTGGCGGGCTACAATCAATGGGGTCTCAAAGAGTCCGACAGGACTGAGCAGCTGCACACACAAATCATCTTGTCAGTTTTGACTTCTGGTAACTAAATTTACAATACCTATATTCATGTACTGAATCTTCTCTTTTTCTGCACTACAAAAATACTTTGAAAGTTTGTCCATCTGGGGGATTCCGTGGTGGTCCAGTGGTTAATTCAGATTGTGCATTCATTGCCTAGGTCCCAGTTTCAATCCCTGGTCAGGGAACTAACATACTGCAAGTCTTGTGGTATGGCCTAAATAAATAAATTAATTTCATTAAATTTGACCATCTGTACTCCAGATAGTAAACGTTTTTTAGTAACAACATTATTGGCAATTTGTTCAACAGGACTTGCCCCATGAGGACTAAATGGCGTCTGTTCACCCCATTTTTCACCCAGTCATAGTGACAAGAAATGCACATATGTTTTCAAATGATGCCTGGTAGGCGTCATGGCCCAATGAGAACCTCTTCACTTATTTGTAAGGCATCATTAGTCAGGCAACATAGTATCACTTATACCTAAGCATTTTCTAAAATAGAATGATTGGTGAACAAAATGTTACATTCTTCCTATTCTTAGTCACTTGAAGGCTTATCTAAAATTCAGTCTAAACACATTACAAACTAGTTATACCTTTTTTCTATTATTTTTAGCTCAAATTACTCTCTTTGAATCCTTTTGCATGTGATTCTGCCTTAGCATTTTTGTCTTCATATACTAGTAGCCTTTGTTCTTTTCCTAACTTAAGCCTTTGTTTTCTTCTTTCATGTCACTGGAAGTATGTATATTTCAAGTATTCATTTTTTTTTTATTGTATCACATTTGTTTATCTTTTAAAAATTCAGTGTACTGTGCAATACCAAATATTCTAGATAAGTAATAAGCATTAGGAAATAAAGCACTTTGCCAATAGATTTTTTTTTTAACATGAAGTGACCAACAGTTTAATTAATTCGCTTTAAAGTGGTTTAGAAAACTAAGAATTACTTGATTTCTCATTTTTGATGCTTAATAGAAAAAGGGTTTCTGTAATTGTGCCATATATGTTATACAGTGTCTTTCTTTTGGGGACTGTCAGTATTCAAAGAGGCAAGCATACATTTCAAAACTTGTTAGGTTTTATATCTTGGAGTCATTGTTAATCTGAGGTGAAAGTAAGTGCTAAATTGAAATTCTGAGAAGAAAAAAAGTGTCATCTTTTTCACTAATAGGAAGTTCTATTGCATGAGGACCCATAATTCTACCAGAATACTTTTTTGACTTGACTTTTTTTAGGGTGTTCCATATCTCACTCGTACGTACAGAAGTTTTGAAAAGTGTTTTACTTTACAGAGTTTGGATTACAAAATAACATCAAAGAGACAATATAGAAGGGACCACCGAGTCTCCAATTTCGGAGGGAGGTTACGCCCTCTGGGTCCAAGCTAGGCACCCAACCCTTCTAGGAGACCTCTTCCTTTACCGTTAGGTGAGGTCATAAGAACGGACCTCTTAGGGTACCTGACTCTTCGGATCATCCAATGTCAGGTGGCCCAGCGTTTCTCAACCTGTGCTGACTCGCTGAAGTGGAGTGGAGTGGAGACAATATATCAAACAGACCTAGATTTAATCACTTTTAAAAATATTGGATTTTTAAAAATATTAAATATTCATTTAAAATATTAAATTTCAAAATAATTTATTAAATATCTAATTTTATTAATTTTTTAAAACATGTCATTAAAATTAAAATTTTTTTTAAATCGATAAATGAATTTTACAGTTTTCAATCATTTAAAATTTTCGTAAGAAAAATCCCTTTAAAAGATCAAAATTCCGTCACCTTCCCTCATTTAATTTCTAAAAAAACAATAATACATTTCTTCAGTTAATTTCTAAAGTTTTACTGAAATAAAACGTCAACTCTTTTGTTATTTCAGGAGATAGAGGAGAGTCTACTGTAAGTTTTGGAAAGAACATTATTCGAGAAAAAAAGACTCTCAACCTCGTTATTCCTTTAATAATTTATATTTGTCTAGTAAAATTACGGATTACCTGAAAATTTTTTTGACTTCTTCAAAGTAGAATGGTACCGGTCCTTTCGTGGAGGAACGAACTACAAGAAGAATTTTAAATGACCGTATATTTACTCTCCCTTTAAAAAATTAAAATAAAATATATTCAGTGCAGAGAGATGTATTTTAGTCTGTGTGTGCTGTGTTTAGTCACTCAGTTGTGTCTGACTCTTTGCTTCCCCATGAACTGTCGCCCACCATGGGTATTCTCCAGGCAAGAATACTGGAGTGGATTGCCATGCCCTCCTCCATGGGATCTTCCCAACTCAGGGATCGAACCCAGGTTTCCCGCATTGGAAGTGGATTCTTTACCATCTGAGCCACTAGGGAAACCCATGAAAAAGAAAAATTAGTCCACCCATGAAAAGAAAACTTTATAAGAGCACTTAATGAGGAGATGGGACTATTAAACAACCAAGAAAGTGCTTGAGCTTTAATTACTTGTTGGAAATTGCCCAGTGGAGACTTAAAATTAGTCTGGGGAAAAAAGTGTGCATATGTATATGTGTGTGTGTGTGTGTATATATATGTGTGTATAGGTATGTGTGTATATATATATGTTTGTGTGTGTGTGTATATATATATATGTTTGCTTCCAAATATATATATACATAAATATATATATGTATATATATAAATGTATATATATGTATGTATATATAAATGTGTATATATATATACATAAATATATTTGGAAGCAATTTTTTAAATTATCTACAGAATTGATATGGAAGTGAACATTTGTAAGTCGATATCAGAAAGCTTTTATCAACTGATTTAATGTTTTTGTGTCTGTGATAGGCATCTCCAATGAAAATTATAAACTGTCCTTTGGGTTCAGTTCAGTCGTATCCGACTTTTGCGACCCCATGAATCGCAGCACACCAGGCCTCCCTGTCCATCTCCAACTTCCGGAGTCCACCCAAACCCATGTCCATTGAGTCATTGATGCCATCTAGCCATCTCATCCTCTGTTGTCCCCTTCTCCTCCTGCCCCCAATCCCTCCCAGCATCAGGGTCTTTTCCAGTGAGTCAACTCTTCACATGAGGTGGCCAAAGTACCGGAGTTTCAGCTGCAGCATCAGTCCTTCCAATGAACACCCAGGACTGATCTCCTTAGAATGGACTGGTTGGATCTCCTTGCAGTCCAAGGGACTCTCAAGAGTCTTCTCCAACACCACAGTTCAAAAGCATCAATTCTTCAGCGCTCAGCTTTCTTCACAGTCCAACTCTCACATCCATACATGACTACTGGAAAAACCATAGCCTTGACTAGACGGACCTTTGTTGGCAAAGTAATGTCTCAGCTTTTGAATATGCTGTCTAGGTTGGTCATAAACTATCCTTTAATTTATCAAAATTCTTTTTAAAGATTCTAGAAAGACTGTCAATGGCAGCTACCTATTTCTAGCTTCCAAACTTAACAATATGACATTCACTTTTGGAATTTATGGATACTATTCTGAATCACTATTTCAAAGGCATTTTACTTAGTGTTTATAAGACATTTTATAATTGTATCACCTTTTTTACAGGTCCAAAGGCAGATTCTTAATTAAGAATCTGTTAAGACCTATGAAAGTATATATCCCTATTTTAAAAAAACAAAAATCTACCTTTAATAGGAAAGGAAACAAAGACTACAAGGTATCTTAAATTATGCATAGAGGTTTACTAGTGGTGAGATGTAATCAGTCATCTCTGACTTGCTTTTTATATAGTACATATGTTCTAAGACAGAAAAACGAACCTTTTATTAATTGTTCTCATCATGATTATGTCTCCTTTAATCTTTCAAGGGATTTCTTTGTTTTCGTAAAGCAATGGGAAATCCAGAAAACATAGAGGATGCATACGTTGCTGTTATTCGGCCGAAGAAGCTGCCAGTCTCAATTCTCGGGAATACAGAGCTAAGTCATATGAAGTGAGCACAGCTGACTAACATTGGATTCTCTACCACTGAATGTCATTCTCCATTATCATTTTCATTCACATTTAAAGTCTTACCATAGCCTGTAAATACCTAGATATTGACAAGCTAGAATTTACAATTGTAGAGCTCTTCCCATCACCATGTCTTTTTTTCTGCTGCATGTGTTTTGACAATTTTTTCTATTCATTGATATGGATAAATTCTTAGATAGTAAAAGTTACTTATTTGAGTTCTGCGTATACAGTTCTTGAGAGTTTGGTTTTTACTAGCATTTCTGGAATGGCTTGCAAAAAAATTGCAAAATTCCAGTCTAAATTTTATTCATGGTTATTTTTCAAAACTCTATTTTTAACAGTTCATTTAAAAATATCTTTACCTTTAATTGTTTTAGGCAATTAAGTTACTTCTCTGAAGTCTTGAATACATTATTAGTATTAGTAAACATGACTGAGGCTCAAAAAAAGAAAAGCCCAAAGCAGATTTTTATCTTACTATGCAGCAGATTCAAGCATCATAAAATACTTCTAGTCTAATCTAATTTCAACTAACTTCTCTGTACGTATGCATAGCTGCTCAGTCCTGTCCAACTCTTTGCGACCCCATGGGCTGTAGATCACCAGGCTTCTCTGTCCATGGGATATCCCGGGAAAAAATACTGGATGGGTTTGCCATTCTCCTCTCCAGGAGATCTTCCCGACCCAGGGACTGAACCTGCATCTCTGGGTGCTCTGCTTTAATTGCCTTTTTAAGATTAGTTATCTGAAACCTTAATTTAAAGGATATTGCAAGGACTCTGAGGAGGCTGCCATTCAGCAGTGCTGTGGCTTACTGGTTCTCAGTCCTGGCTACACTTTAAATCACCTGGGGAAGTTTAAAACTTCCATTACCATGACCTCACTCCCCTGACATTCCAATTTACTAGGTCTGAGATGAAGCTGCACATAGATACTGTTCTGAAAGGGTTCATGTATTCTAATATGCAGCTAGGCTTAAGATTAAGAAAGATTGCTGGCTATATTTTAGGGCAAGTAAATTTTATTTTAAACATTCTTTTAATGTTGTTTTTCTCATCCAAGATTTTGTTGCATGAAGTTCCCATTGAAGGACAGAAAAAAAAGAGAAAGAAGGTTTTGTTGGAAACTAAACTGCAAGGTAACAGTGAAATAACACAAGGCATATTGGATTATGTAGTAGAAACCACCAAACCAATTTCTCCTGCAAACCAGGGTATCAGAGGTAAGAAATTTTTCTCTTTAACACAATTGGTTTTAAATGTTTGTGAACGAAGACATTTTAAAAAATATATTAAAGTCAGTTTCTTTTTATGTTCCTTTTCATTGAAAAACTTTTGAAAAAGACTCAGATTTCTGGGGGTTTTTTTAAGGTGGAACCAAACTCCCTTCAAGAAGTTGCTTGACTATAATGTTTTTTAAGTTTAAAAATATTTTTTTAATATTTGAATAGTTTTAAGTAAAAAAAAAATTGAAAAATATTTTTGCAGTTTCTTTTTTTTTAATTGGAGTATAGTTGCTTTGCAATGTTGTGTTAGTTTCTGCTGTACAGGAAAGTAAATTAGCTGTGTATACATATAAACCCCCTCTTTGTTTGATTTCCTTCCCATTTAGGTTGCTTCAGAGCACTGAGTAGAGTTCCCTGTGCTATGCAGTTGGTTCTCATTAGTTACCTGTTTTATACATAGTAGTGTATATACGTCAGTCCCAGTGTCTGAATCCATCCCACCCTCCCCTTCTTCCCTTGGTATCCATACATTTGTTCTCGATCTCTGTGTCTCTATTTCTGCTTTGCAAAGAAGTTCATCTTACATATACACCTTAATATATAATATTTTTCTCTCTCTGACTTACTCCACTCTGTGTGACCATCTCTAGGTTCTTCCATATCTGCATATGGCACAGTTTTGTTGCTTTTTATGGCTGAGTAATATTCCATTGTATGTACATACCATATCTTTGCTCATTCCTCTGCTGATGATTTTTAGGTTGCTTCCATGTCTTGGCTATTGTAAATGGTGCTGCATTGAACATTAGGAAGCATATATCTTTTTGAATTATGGCTTCTCCAGATATATGCCCGGGAGTGGGATTGCTGGATCATATGGTAGTTCTAGAAAAATATTTCAGTTGTGTTAATGATTTGTTCAAGAAAGAGAGGAAGCCAAAGTGGCTTGAAAACTAAGAAGAAAACACAAGTTATTTTTGTTAGAAGTATATTTTCCTAGATAAGAATCTTTGAACTACTATTTTTATTTCTCTACTCCAGGACACAGAAAACTATAAACCTCTCTCCTTAACTAAGTAGCAGTTAAGATTCTGTGTATTAGAGCAAGTCATAGAAATTACCAGGTAACAGAGGTTTTCTTCCCATTTGGTCACAAGAAGAAAATCATTTTCAAAGAGCCAACTGAACTGTAGAAATAGTCACTCTGAAAGGTTCAGGCCCCATTTACAATATAAAATAATCTAGAGCTTATGAAATTGATTAAATATCAGTGATCAATTTTATCAGTCTGTGCCTCACAAGAAGCAGATAGCAGTTTGAAGTTCTAGAAATTATATATCTCTGTCCACAATTCAGGCATTATAATTAAAAAGGTAAAGCTAATTTCAGTCAGACAACTGTTGAAAGCGGTTGTTGGTAGTGAAGTAAAACGTACCTCTCTGTGCCTAAATTTTTGTTTTTTTACAGCTTATTCAGGTTTTTTTTTTTTTTTCTGTTCACCTTTATAGAGGATAGTTACGTAATTCATCTCTTTTCAGTAAAGAGACTATTTTTGTTGTAAAGATAAGACTGAATCATGTCATTTGATTTGTTGGTCATTTGGGATATTTGTTCTCCAGAGATAAGCTGAACTAAGCCTGTTTCATAACTTCTGAAGGTACCATTTACCATATTTTACCTCCCCAACAGGTAACCACCTCAGTAGGGCCTGAAGAGTTTTTGCAGCTCTGACCATTGTAACTGGAGATTGTAAGAAGTTCTTGCATAAACTTAAGGTCTTTGATACACATTCTGAGTCCCACAAAGAGAATCCCCTTTCCCTGATTATCAGATTGACTTTTTAAATAAAGTGATCTAGAAATTGATCTTAGCTGAAAAAGGGGACTATCCCTGTGGGTGATCGAAAGGCTCCTTTGGATGCCACAAATTTGTCAGCTTTTTCTACCTGTCTTAGATTTCTCTTCGTAATTTGTATTACTATTACTAAATTGTTTTAGTTATCAGGATCTATTCTGAGATTAAATTACTGAGACAAAGTCTGAGCCCAAATCACGTATTTGAGCTGAGATAGAAAAGTCATAATTTGCTGTGAATTAGCCAAACTCTAACACTTGGTTCATTCACCAAGAAAGGGTATATATGTGATATCAGTATGAACAAAAATGTCCCCTGGGACAGAGGACTGGGTAGTTTTTCTTAGAAGTTACGAGTGGATAGGCATCCTGAAATATGTCGAGCACAATTATGTCTTGTATACTTAGACAGTAGAATGTGCTAATAAATTTTCAGGCAGCTTTTAATAAGAGAAATGAAAATAAAGAAGTTTTTACTTAACTAAACAGTTAAAATAATGACCCATACCACACCTTACTATCCTATTCAATTGAGTTTTTCTAAAAGTATGAAATATTTTTATAGAGAATATGATTTCTTACATAAGCATCACATGAAAATTACAAATGACTTTATAACTGCAGTAGTTTAGCCTTTTTGTGCAATGCTATACGTAGTTTACAAAGCACTACCACAATTTCTTATCCATGAAATTCTTAAATTGATCCTGTGAGTTGGTATACGGTCATTTTCACATCTGTAGAATGGAAATGCAGACATAGGCACCTAGAAAAATCATATTCCCATTTATGGAGGACTTATCTAGAACAATTTCCCAATTTGTAGTCAGTGCTTTTCTCCTCCCCCGACCACCCCCACCACACCCCCCCACCTGAAATAGATCTCATAGTTACATATAAAATTGGCAAAGTAGTCAGTTTGGATCAGAACTAGGTTTAGGGAGCTACAAGGCAGGAAAGATTAAGTGGGACAAAACCTCAAACCAGACAAACGTAATATTACCTCTGAAATTTATTAGAATGTTTTCCTTTATTTAACACTTACATTTTTTACAAGTGTCAATTTTGTAGAAAATTGTTTGGGGGCTGTAATAATAATGGGCTATAATAAATGGTATACGGTCATTTTCACATCTGTAGAATGGAAATGCAGACATAGGCACCTAGAAAAATCATATTCCCATTTATGGAGGACTTATCTAGAACAATTTCCCAATTTGTAGTCAGTGCTTTTCTCCTCCCCCGACCACCCCCACCACACCCCCCCACCTGAAATAGATCTCATAGTTACATATAAAATTGGCAAAGTAGTCAGTTTGGATCAGAACTAGGTTTAGGGAAGCTACAAGGCAGGAAAGATTAAGTGGGACAAAACCTCAAACCAGACAAACGTAATATTACCTCTGAAATTTATTAGAATGTTTTCCTTTATTTAACACTTACATTTTTTACAAGTGTCAATTTTGTAGAAAATTGTTTGGGGGCTGTAATAATAATGGGCTATAATAATTACAAATATTCACTCTAGCATTTTGTGAATGAATGAAGCTGTTTGAACACTTGTAGTATCTACTTGTCCACAGATGGCATCCAGCCAGGCATTCCTATCTGGGTTGAGAACAAGGTTCTGTTTCTGGGGGTGGGGAGGTTGGAAGGGTTGATAAAAAACATGACAAAGATAGCCAGAAAATGAAAGGTTTCAGAGTGAAAAACTTTTGGTTATTATTTATTGCCCCCTTGCTGCTACTCAGGAACAACACACTAAGAATGATGATTAAAATTCAGAACAATAATTTATAGCACAATCAGATTTTAATAAAGCCTGAAATTGAGGATGGAGGTTGAATATTAAATGAAGGGTTACTAAACTTTAAAACTGTAATTTATATATACTACCCTTCTTGACCAGCTCAGACTTTAGTGAAATTCTCACCATCTACGTTCCAACTGAATGAAGACACATGTCTCTTCACCTTGCAGGATGCTCTGCTGCTCAGCTGCTCTGTCAGTCCTTAGTGGGGCGGATTTCCTTGCTGTGTATGGGGAGCTTCTCTCCTAGTGATTCAGAACCAGGGATCTGTTGGTTAATTGCCTACAGAATGATGTACATTATTATCAGAATTACCAGTTTTTATTAGTGCATATAGTAAAATTGACTTTTTATATTTCAGTTCCTCTTAATACTGCCTTTAAAATATTTTTTTTAACTCTCAAGGTAATTTATAAGATTTTAAAAGGCCCATTATTTTTATCTTTACTGACTTAAAATGATTAGGAAAACGAGTGGTCCTGATGAAGACATTTCCTCTGGATGGGGAGAAGGTGGGCAGAGAGCGGCATTATTTATTGTTCCATCAGTTGTTAAAGGTAAAGCCTTGAGTTTCGTCTTGTGAATCTTGGTGTACCTTAGGTGCTAAGCTCAAGTCTATGGAGGAACTTAGGAATTTGGAGTCATAGTTACTATTGCAATACTGTTGTAAAAATCATATTTTTAATATAATGGAAGATAGAGAAATTTGTTACTTAACGACATTTTGATTCCCAAGTAATATTCAGGCTTCTGGACTAATTGTAAAGTTTTTGTTTCTGTTTCTAAAAGTAGAATAAAGAAGTGAGGAAGGAAGCTATAATAAAAACAAAAAGTTTTCAGGTTATAATGAGGGATTTTTCAGAGTGTGCTATATAAATAGAATAGAAATTAAAAGGTTTGTATTTTGGAAAATTAACAGATTATCATCAGAACCTATCTTGTATTTGGGATAAGAAAGTGTCAGTAATAGTTTTAAAATACTCCACCCAACAATAATGGTAAAATTTAAAGAGCTTAGATCTAATGTGAAAATTTAATTTGAGCTTTGACAAGGAATTCATCCTATTATCCTGGAATAATAGGAAAAATAATCAGCTTCAGTCAGACCTGCAGTCTACTAATTTTTTGTTATGGGCAAACCACTTCTTTAAGCCTCACTTCTTTATCTATAAGATAGGTATCTGCTCCTGCTTGATTCATTGTGCTGGAAGAATCCAATGAGGTATTAGATGTAAAAATCACTTTGGAACCTGTAAAGTACTGGCCTCATAAGGTAGTAATCATACTGATGATACATTAATGGCCCAATATGAGCATCTCATCAGACTGCTGCTACACAGTATTTTAACGTATGTATTATTAGCCAGCTCTGCCATTTAAGATTTCTTTTTCCCCGCCATACTTAGGTTAAATAGTTCAGCATTTTACATGATATTGGAAATCTTATTAATCAGAATTTTACAGCATTGTTGAGCAAGAGAAAGGGGAAACAATTTCTGTAGTCCTACAGGATTCTAAATCCTGCATTCTGTCAGTTGGACAAGTCACAGAGCTGGCCAGCCCTTGAATCCAAGTCTTCTAAATTACAAGTCTAGAAAAACTTATACTGATCAATTTTTTTAAACATACTGTATACATTTAAATAAAAACACGCAGTTGTAAGCCTTTTATATGATGGCGTAAATCTTCATTTTTCTTTTTCAGATAATACTAAATATACTTATACTCCAGGATGCCCAATTTTTTACTGCTTACAAGATATTATGCGAGTCTGTAGTGAATCCAGCACTCACTTTGCTACACTTACAGCAAGAATGTTAATAGCCTTGGATAAGTAAGAACTGCCATTAAAAATATTTTTTAATAAATCAAATACATATTCATAATAGAAATTAGCTTTGTGAGATAGAAATACTTTATGGATGAAAATAATAAAATTTATAACATATATATATTATGAAATGGTAAGTTTTTGAAGTATAATATAAAAATTTTAAACCCCAAAGATAAGATGGTCCTGATTTGTTTGCAGCATGTTAATTTTATTCTTTGAAAGTGACAAAGATTGCCCTGGCTTAAGGATTAAGATTCCTTAGTTATAAAACAAGATTTATTATTGATTTACCCTTATTGGTGAACAAGTCATTTAACCTGTCATGCCTTTGTCCTGTAACAGCAGGTCTAATGTCACCTGCACCTCAATGGTTTAAATTTTAAAGTGCTTCATGTTTTTGAAATGGTTTTAATTATTTAGTGTTATATACATTAAAAAAAAATAGTTTGCTGTATCCAGTAATAAAACTTTTATTTACAGTAAGTGAAATACTTAACTAACACTAATTAAAATTATAAAAGTCTGAATGTAGTATTAGAGTTAGACAGTAGTTTACTTTTTTCATCTTCACTTTAGAACAAATACTTCTACTGCCTCTTCTTTCTATTTTGCCAGGTGGCTAGATGAACGTCACACACAGTCTCACTTTATTCCAGCCTTATTCCGACCTTCTCCTCTTGAGCGGATAAAAACTAATGTTATAAACCCTGCATATGCTACTGAATCAGGTCAGCAGAAAACTCACTACATATGGGCTACAGTGCACTAGAAATAAAGAGTAAAATGTTAGCCCTAGAGAAAGCAGATACCTGCATTTATAACCCTTTGTTTGGATCAGATCTTCAGTATACAAACCGGGTAAGAATTTTGGCTCTTATTTCAAAAGATATTTCATTTCAAAATATAATTTATTTTTCCTGAGACAAATGCATATATTAGTAATTGTAAACACTGAGATGACATCCTCACTTAGCTCTGCTTTTATACTTAAGGTCATAAAGCTCTTAAACAGCTTTTGTTGTGTTTTCCCTTTCTAGGTTGATAAAGTGGTAATAAATCCATACTTTGGTCTAGGAGCTCCAGACTACTCAAAAATCCAAATCCCCAAACAGGAGCAATGGCAGAGGAGCAGGAGCAGTGTCACCGAAGACAAGTACGACTCGGTTTCACTTCACTTTGCCTTTAAAAGCCTATATGCTAATGTTAAACAATTAGTTTAAATGATATATGCAAATAGTATGCAATGTAGTCACTGTGTAAATGATTCCGTTTACAGTGATGTGTAGCTTTCTTAGATGTGTCATATTTGTTTCAGAACAATTTGAATTTCAACAGAGTTGTTTTTGTTTGTTTTTCATGATTAGGGAACGACAGTGGGTAGACGATTTTCCTCTCCATCGAAGTGCCTGTGAAGGAGATTCGGAATTATTAAACCGACTTCTCAATGAAAGATTTTCAGTCAACCAATTAGATAGTGACCACTGGGCACCCATTCATTATGCATGCTGGTAAATAGATTACTTATTCTTTTCTTTTTAGAAAGAATGAATCTTTAGTTATTAATGTTAGTATTTCTTTTCAAAGCTGTTCTCATTCCAGCCACTGTTTCCTCCACCATGTTTGTTTGCCTTCTGAGCTTTCTCTGTAGGAATCTTTGATTACTATGCGTGTGCCACAGCATCTGCCCCATTTGAAAGGTATCATTAATGTTCTCAGGCATTTCTTAGGTCATGAAGTAGGATAGCTAATGACAACAAGTGCCACTGCATAGCAGTTGGTCCCTTATTCACCCTTGCAATCCCTATTGTTTTGTTCTGGAGTTGTATTGTGTTTGCTTATCCTTATTATAAAATTTATGTGTGAGAGTCGGACCTGACTGAAGTGACTTAGCAGCAGCAGCTACATGTGACTTGACCTGCATCATGTTAGAAAAGTATTCTTTTAGTTCCTTGGAAACCTATGGTATCTGGAAACATCCAAAAGTTTTCATTAGAATTAAAGCCTTTTTTTTTGTTTGTTTTTGATAGGAAGGATTAGCTCTCAGGAGTGAGGTTAGCTCTCGCCACTAGTTGCCTATAGAGTTCTTGCTCTTGCACTCTTCTCACATAATCGTAACTCTTCCCCTCAGCCTGGACTGAGTTCTTAAATTTATGTTCATAGCAGTAGTTAGCCATTTGCTATAGCCTGTCCTCTAGAAAGAATGTAATGAAGTTATTTACCCTTATATATTTTTAAATTTATTTATCTTAATTGGAGGCTAATTACTTTAC
>SJXQ01012234.1:2408-23284 GCA_006408695.1 Aepyceros melampus
AGCTACCCCATGTCCGAGGTCAGAGGCGGTGGCCGGGAGGAGCCACCCTGCGTCCAAGCAGAAGTTAGTGGGTGCAAAAATCCTTGTGTTGAAAGATAAGTGAAAAATGTTAGTCGCTCAATTGTGTCTGAGTCTCTGTGACCCCATGGACGTGGCCTGTCAGGCTCCTCTGCCCATAGAATTCTCCAGGAAAAAATACTAGAGTGGATTGCCATTTCCTTTTCCAGGGGATCTTCCTGACCCAGGGATTGAACCTGGGTCTCCTGCATTACAGGCAAAGTCTTTGCCATCTGAATCACCAGGCAAGCCCAAACAAGCAGAAGTTAGTGGATGCAAAAATCCCTGTGCCATGTGTTGAAAGGTAAGGATTATTCTAAAATATTTACTTATTAATTTGGCTGCACTGGGTCCTGGTTGTGGCATGTGGAATCTTAGGTTGGGACACTTGAACTCCTAGTTGTGGCCTGTGGGGTCCACTTCCCTGACCAGGGATCAAACCCAGGCCCCTTGCCTTGGGAGCACAGTCTTAGCCACTGGACCACCAGGGAGGTCCCAAAAGATAAGTTTAAAACTAGGCAGTAACAGGAAGAGAGGACTTTAATGACAGACCCCATCATTAAACAGTCCTTTAAAGGACCCCCTTTAAAGTCAGACCACATCCCCTTCGCAAAAAAAAAAAAAAAAATGTTCACAGTCAGAAAACACATTGGTAGATGCCAGGGGCTGAAGGGTGGAGGGTGGGAAGGAGGAATGGGGACTTAGAGTTTAATGGGGACAGAGTTTCAGTTTAGGAAGATGAAAAACTCCAGAGATGTATGATGGTGAGAGTCGCACAATGTGAATGTCCTGAGTGCCACTGAACTGTACAGTTAAACATGGTCAAAATAGTATGTTTTATATTATGTGACTTCTACCACAATTTAAAAAAACACATTTTAAGAAGGGTGTCCCCCAGGTCAGTGACCCCAGCAGCCATGGAAGAGGCAGGAACTGAAATAGGGTCAGGGGAAGAGGTTGCAACTGGAGGTAGCTCTCTGAGCTGGGGAGTATGCTGGGGAGGGAGAAATTTCCAAAGGGCCTGCAAAGGACCGGCCCTCACACACCATGGAATACCCAGCCTTGAGCACCCACCCCCCCAAGAGAGAACCAACTGCCAAGCAGCTGGAGAGATAGCAAGAGCCCATGTAGAGAGGACAGAAACATCACCCTGGACTGCCAAGTAAGGCAAATGTCACCCTGATGTCACCCTCCTACCGCCCACGCACACCTAAGCTCTGGGAGGAGAGACAGCCACAAGGAACCCAGCAGAGAATGCATCACAGGTGCACTGGCCGGGAGGGGAGGAGAGCTATGGCGGGAATCAGAGAGAGATGTTATAAAATAAACCAGGCTGAAGCCCAGTTCTGGAGTGAAACTGCTGATAATCAGCAGGAAATGAAAAACTGCATAATTTGGCCTGAAAGTCATCAAGGAAGCTGTTTCCATGGAGCTTTGGAAAGATCCATATAACAATGGTTGGGAGCCAATTCTGAAACAATATGTATTTTCATTCTGATGCCCCAAACTCACACTTCCCACTAAGCTCCTTCCAACTTATTTAACATTATTACTGTGTGTCTGATACTAGATCTATGACAAATTGGGAGATTGGGATTGACATATACACACTTACTATGTATAAAGTGAATAACTGAGAACCTCACCCAGGGGGAAAAAATAAAGACAGATAGAGTTATCATATTTGAGGAGCCCACATATTTATGGAGGACAGCCAGGCATATAAACTGAAAATTTTAATACTCTACAACCAGGTTTATATGAGGTTCAGCAGAGACACAAGAATATTTATACCAAATAGACTTTTCTATGTTTCAGTTTCCTCATCTATAAAACAGGAATAATAACAGCATCTACTTATAGGATGGCTGGTTGGATAAAGAGAGCTGTTTGATGTAGAAAAGTACCTGGCACAGAGTAAGCTGAACACTTTTCCTAGTATTCAATATTTCTAGCTGTGGTTATTTTTGCTACTTGTATATTGAATTAGCAAGGCACTATTCTAAGCATGTGAAATGGTTGATTATCTCAACAATTCTATGGAATAGGCACTACTTATTAGCCCCCCTTTATAGACAGAACTGAAGTACAGGAGGATGAGCAGCTTGGCCAGGGACACACAGTGGAACTGGCATTCAAACCTGGGCTGTCTAAATCCAGAGTGCACACTCACTTCGCTGAGCACTTCCGGGAACGCAGAGGCAAAAGCCCTTTTTTCCAAAACAGCAACCGATAAAATATAAGTCTTAAAATAACTTGCAACAAAAAAAGAAGTCTGGCTTGGACTCTTTGAAAACACTCGCATACATTTTTCGATCCAATTTTAAATTTGAAAAGGCAGAAATCATGGTGGAGTCCTGGATGTGCAGACATGAATTCACTGGGTGATGTGGCCGGGGTCCCTCCTGGTGGCCCTGTCATCAATTCCACCTCTGGCTCTGCTTGGGGAAGTGGCGTCCTGCCCCTCGGCCTGCTTCTACTTGAGTGCCATTCCCTCCAAACGGGAATTCAGGTCCTCAAAGTGTAGCCTGGACGAGCTATGTTGCTCTCAGTGTTTATGTAACCATCCCAGCTCCAAGAGGAGAGATGCCAGTACTGGGTAATGACAGGCTTGCAGGTCTGTCACTGGGGAGAGAAAACATGGACAAGAGCTCCATCTGCCTGTGGAGTCCAAACTTATCTGAAAGCCCAAGAAAGCACCATGAAAGGGAATCAACAGGCCAAACCCCCCTAGCACCCCCATTCAAAACATCCTTTTTTTATTAAATAGACGGAATTTGGCCGCCCCCAAACTGAGCATGACTGTGAAGTTGTAAATGACATCATCTCATCTGGATAGCATTTCGTTAAAATGGAGAGGCTCCTATAAAGTTCCCAGCCACAAAACCCGCCCCTCCAACATGTTCTTTAATCAAGAACAGTAAAAAGAAAAGTTCAACTTAAGAAGTAATTTTTTTAAAGAAGTTCATTAACCCATGCTGTGCATCAGGATTCCAGATATCAAAATCTTGCTTCTCTTTTACACTCTAAATTATAAGCTCATGTCTGCTGTTCCCATGGTGGGGGTTGGTGGTCCCAGCTTTCAATTCTAGGGCCTTTCATCAATCCTAAAATTAACAGTCTTTCCATCTTTTATACCTTTGAATTCAGGCTGCATCTTAACAATCCATGGCATCTTAGATATAAAAAAACACAGACATGATTGAAACACATGTAGCCCATCAATTCTACTTTTAAATTCCTCCCTGGTCAGCCCCTCCTCTCCTCCTCTAGTGCCTTCCTCCAACTAGGGCCCTCAGCATCCTTGCCTGGAAGTTTACAAGAGGTGCTTAGCCTGTCTCCCCATCTCCAGGCTGAACCCCTCCAACATACCCACTTTGCTGCCCGAGAGGTCTTTCTAGAACACATTATCTAATCCCACCACTTCCCTGTTTATGATCATTCAATAGATAATCTTTGAATCTGGATAACAGGTCAATGAAGATTCTTTTTGCTATTTTTTCTAATTTTGGGAAGGTGTCTTAGTCTCAGGCTGCTACAACAAAATAAAACAGACTAGGGCCTTTAACAAGAAAAATTTATTTTTTTACAGTTCCAGAGGCTGGAGGGTCCCAGATCAAGGTCAAACAGGGTCCAGTTTCTGATAAGCGCTCTCTTAGTCCTGGAAACATCCATTTTCTTGCTGTGGCCTCACATGATGGACAGCTGACCTCATTTAATCTTAATTTCCTTCTAAAGATCCTATCTCCGAATACAGTCACATAGGGAGTTACAGCTTCAACATGTGAATTTTAGGAGGGAACACAATTCAGTTCATAGCGGTATATTTTAAAACATACATAATAAAATGTATAATACATCAATGCTGTTGCTGCTGCTGCTGCTGCTAAGTCACTTCAGTCGTGTCCAACTCTGGATGCCCCAAACTTTACAATGGCTACCTCAGGATGGGCAGGGGCGGGGAGTGGGGGACTGATTTGGATAGACCCAGAAGAGAGTAGTGAAAGAGGACTTTCTGTCTTTAACTGTAAAATTATTCTTGCTTGTTCCAAAGTATGGCAAGAGTTACTTTTGTCATTTTTCTAATAATTTTTCAAATTATTCTGAAGCTTCCCAGTCCATTCTGAAGATCAGCCCTGGGATTTCTTTGGAAGGAATGATGCTAAAGCTGAAACTCCAGTACTTTGGCCACCTCATGTGAAGAGTTGACTCACTGGAAAAGACTCTGATGCTTGGAGGGATTGGGGGCAGGAGGAGAAGGGGACAACAGAGGATGAGATGGCTGGATGGCATCACTGACTCGATGGACGTGAGTCTGAGTGAACTCAGGAGTTGGTGTTGGACAGGGAGGCCTGGCATGCTGCGATTCATGGGGTCGCAAAGAGTCAGACACGACCGAGCGACTGAACTGAACTGAAGTGAACTGAACACCCAAGCTCAGTGTCATGGCAGCAGGGCTGGTGATAATATAGTCCGTGCATCCCCGAAAGCCACTTCAGAGACATACATACCTTCTGCCCCAGGTCCTCAAAATTACAGGCAGCTCCCTAAACTAGCCATCTCTTTCATGCCTCTGTTGCGAATTCCTCCCACTGTCTGGAATACCTTCCCTGTTCCGTAAACTCCAACTCTCCCTACAAGACCCAGCTCCAATGTGACCTTTTCTATAAAGATTTCTTTGAGCATCTCCTAATTCCTAAGGCACTATGTCCATGGTCCCATCACAGCCCCGATCTCACCATATTATAATTATTTGCTGGCAGAGCTGTCGCTCCCAATATGCTAAATCTTTGAAAATCTGGATTATTATTCATTCATTTTTGTATCCACCATGCATAGTTCAGTGGCTGCCAAATCATAGTAGTTTATTACATGTATGCAGTATAATAACTAACAAAATAGATTTTTCTGTTCATACCCAACTGTGTTTGGTAAATTTAATTCCAGTCACAATCCAGCTGACCTGAAGTGGAAGTGGGTAAGCTTCTGGAGGAGGTAGTTTTAAGACTAACAAAACATCTGCTTTCCCATCACATGTAGCTAGTGAATCTATAGTCAGTTTGTCCAAAGAAGAAAAAAATCTCTGTCTAAGGCACTTGTTGTTCCTTATAATCTCTTGGGACTTTTTTTTTTTTTTAACATCTTATTTTATATTGAGTGAGTGAGTGAAGTCGCTCAGTCGTGTCCGACTCTTTGCGACCCCATGGACTCTAACCTACCAGGCTCCTCTGTCCATGGGATTTCCCAGGCAAGAATACTGGAGTGGGTTGCCATTTCCTTCTCCAGGGGATCTTCCCAACCCAGGGATCGAACCTGGGTCTCCCGCCTTGCGGGCAAACGCTTTAACTCTGAGCCACCAGGGAAGCGTAACTAATTAACAATGTTGTGATAGTTTCAGGTGGACAGCAAAGGGACTCAGCCATACATATACATGTATCTCTTCTCCCTCTGGGAGCTTATTTTTAAAAGAGAACAGATTTTCCGTCCTCACTCTGACCAACTAAATGAGAATCCCCAAGTCTGTAAAAGCTTAAAACACCCTGGCAATGCTGATGAAGTTGGTCCGAGGATAGGTGCTTTGAGACTTCCATTTTAGGGGAAAACAGGAAAAGGGCTAAGGTAAATTCACGCACGATACTGTGATGTCACGCAGCTTTTTCTTCTTACATTTACAGTAAATGGTGGATTCACTTTAATTCATATCATCTGCTTCGGAAACTTGCTGCACCCCTCTGACAGGTGAATTAGATATTAGAAACAGGTGCATTGACATCCTTATCTGCACTATAAAGGTGTGAGGCAAAACCAAAGATGTTTTCGAAGGCTGTGCTGGAGAGAACTCACTAAAGGGCCGAGATAAGCCAAGGCAGTGCGTCAAATGTCCTGCTTTATTATAGGCTCCAGATGAAGAGCAAACCACTCAGCCTGGCAGCCTGTGCTGCGCTGGACATTCTCTCTCTGCTCCAGATTCACTCTCCTCTCCCCTCCGTCCTCTTTGTCCCCTAAAAGGTTGGCCCATGGGAACTGCATCTGTGGCTCTCTCGCCTGTGGCTTCTGGCTAGATCCGGCCAACGAAAGGAAGACAAAGAGCTCCGGAGGGTGAGGCAGGGTGGAGGGCAGATGACTTATTCCTGCCAGCACCTCCCTGCTGTAATTAGGGACCACAAACCTCGAGGTGAAAAAAACACAAATTTCTCATTTTGTAATTCTGTAGGTCAGAAGTCTAGAATGGGTTGGCAGCACTGGCTCCTCCTGAAGGTTCTCAGGGAGAATCCATGTCTTTGCCTTTTCCAGTTTCTAGAAGCTGCCTGCTTTCCTAGGCTGTTGGCCCCGCATCACTCTGACCTCTGCTTCCACCATCACATCTCTTTTCTGCCTCTGACTATCCACCCTCCCTCCTAAGGAATGCTGGTCCCAATCACCACTGTCTTTTGTACAGACAACCCCAACAGCATTCTTTCCCTCATATTTATTTTTATTTATTTGTCTGGCTGTGCCAGGTCTTAGTTGCAGCACATGGAATCTTCTAGTGATGGCCTGTGGGATCTAGTTTTGAAACGTTGTTGCTGAGCCATGAAAAGATGCCCGGATTCTTAGCCTCTGGAGGAGAAGAATTCAAGCCAGGGCCAGAGACGAGGCTTGATCTCTCAGAGCTTTTGTGTGATAAAGTTTTATTAAAGTATAAAGGAGACAGAGAAAGCTTCTGACATAGGCATCAGAAGGGGGCAGAAAGAGTACCCCCCTGCTAGTTTCTTAGCTGGATGTTATATAGTCACTAGCAGTCCATTAATGAAAGAAAGGAATGTCTTAAAACTCAGAATGGCACCAGGCCCCTCATCTATAAGATGTATTTCGGGATAATCTTGGCACCAGATGAGTCATCCTGGGCCATAAAACGATTGACTTGAATCTTGTAGAAGGGCAGATTACCATAAAAATAGTTTCATTTGCATAGATTGGGGGAACAATGTCTGAGTATAACATAAAGGTTTGTCAAGTCGGTTCAACCTAATGGCTCAGAAACCTCCTTTTAAATTTGTATAGAGAAGGGGAAAAAAAAATATCACTGGTTTGTCTTCTCCTGCCACTTAAAAGAGAGAGAAAAAATGCCTTACACTTGCAGCCTATTTCCTCCATTTGGAGACCCCTGGCCTTCCTACCTGTTACCCTCTCAGTTTCCTGACCAGGGTTCGAACCTGGGCCCTCTGATTGGGAGTGCTGAATCTTAGCCACTAGACTACAAGGGAAGTCCCCTCAACAGCATTCCCATTCTGTTTACTTCATTTTCCACACAGCAGCAAATCAGATAATGTCATTTGTCTATTTAGGACCCTTTGGTGGGTTCCTATTACACTTAGAATAAAACTGAATTTCTTACCAAGGGCTGGTAAGCCCCCCATGACCCGTCCTGACCATCTTTCTGGCATCATCTCACCCTTCTCTCCTTGTTATGCTCCAGCCACACACACTGTCTTTCAAACCCTTGAACTTGTCAAGTTCTTCCCCCACCCACTCACCAAAACTTTTGTATTATTTCTTCTTTCCAGGCTCTTTCTATCATCAGAGCTTAAATGTCACCTGGTCAAAGAAGTCTTCCTTTCCTTCCCATGCAAAGTAAGATCTGGGCTTCCTTCCCCATCCCAACTCCATTATTCTATTATGCCTATTACAATTTGTAATGATTCCACTTGCTTGTTTTTTAATGTATTCTCTGCTTCTGCTGCTGCTGCTTCTAAGTTGCTTCAGTCATGTCCGACTCTGTGTGACCCCATAGATGGCAGCCCATCAGGCTCCCCCGTCCCTGGGATTCTCCAGGCAAGAACACTGGAGTGGGTTGCCATTTCCTTCTCCAATGCATGAAAGTGAAAAGTGAAAGTGAAGTTGATCAGTCATGTCTGACCCTCAGTGACCCCGTGGACTGCAGCCTTCCAGGCTCCTCTGTCCATGGGATTTTACAGGCAAGAGTACTGGAGTGGGGTGCCATTGCCTTCTCCGAATGTATTCTCTACTAGGTTGTAAATCCATGAGCACAAGGATTCTGTCTTACCTAATAGCGTATCCCTACCACTTTTGAGTGTGACAAAGTGGAAGTGATAATTGTTCAGTCTATGTCATATTTGTTATATGTGGTATGCGGCCATTTCTTAGACTCTTATAAACAACGGCTAATAAATTCAAAATTGTAGACTTTATTGCTGTGTGAGCCAGTTTCTTTTACTTGTTTTCAAAGGCTCAAAGCTGACCAGCTGTTGCCATAATTGTATCTCCAGCCCTACGATAATGTTGCAGGTAATACATTAAATACAAATCCTTACCATTACTATTCAATACACTCAGTTCAACAGCTACTTACAAGCACTACACACTGTGTATCTTACAAGGAGCGCTTGTGGGGGTGTCATCATCTACTTGTATGAAAAGTAGCATTATTTTACTTAAACAAATAATAGCAGGAATTAGTTTTGATGCATATTAAAGGACAGAAATGGTATGGACCTAACAGAAGCAGAAGATATTAAGAAGAGATGGCAAGAATACACAGAAGAACTGTACAAAAAAGATCTTCACGACCCAGATAATCACAATGGTGCGATCACTCACCTAGAGCCAGACATCCTGGAATGTGAAGTCAAGTGGGCCTTAGAAAGCATCACTACGAACAAAACTAGTGGAGGTGATGGAATTCCAGTTGAGCTGTTTCAAATCCTGAAAGATGATGCTGTGAAAGTGCTGCACTCAATATGCCAGCAAATTTGGAAAACTCAGCAGTGGCCACAGGACTGGAAAAGGTCAGTTTTCATTCCAATCCCAAAGAAAGGCAATGCCAAAGAATGCTCAAACTACCGCACAATTGCACTCATCTCACATGCTAGTAAAGTAATGCTCAAAATTCTCCAAGCCAGACTTCAGCAATACGTGAACCGTGAACTCCCTGATTTTCAAGCTGGTTTTAGAAAAGGCCGGGGAACCAGAGATCAAATTGCCAACATCTGCTGGATCATAGTAAAAGCAAGAGAGTTCCAGAAAAAAATCTATTTCTGCTTTATTAACTATGCCAAAGCCTTTGTGTGGATCACAATAAACTGTGGAAAATTCTGAAAGAGATGGGAATACCAGACCACCTGACCTGCCTCTTGAGAAACCTGTATACAGGTCAGGAAGCAATAGTTAGAACTGGACATTGAACAATAGACTGGTTCCAAATAGGAAAAGGAGTACATCAAGGCTGTATATTGTAACCTTGCCTATTTACCTTCTGTGCAGAGTATACCATTCAAAATGCCAGGCTGGATGAAGCACAAGCTGGAATCAAGATTGCTGAGAGAAATATCAATAACCTCAGATATGCAGAAGACACCACATTTATGACAGAAAGCAAAGAACTAAAGTGCTTCCTGATGAATGTGAAATAGAAGAATGGAAAAGTTGGCTTAAAACTCAACCTTCAGAAAACTAAGATCATGGCATCCAGTCCCATCACTTCATGGCAAATAAATAGAATGGGAAACAATGAGAGACTATTTTCTTGGGCTCCAAAATCACTGCAGGTGGTGACTGCAGCCATGAAATTAAAGATGCTTGCTCCTCGGAAGAAAAACTATGACCAACCTAGACAGCATGTTAAAAAGCACAGACGTTACTTTGTCAACAAAGTTCTGTCTAGTCAAAGCTATGGTTTTTCCAGTGGTCATGTATGGATGTGAGTTAGACTATAAAGAAAGCTGAGCTCTGAAGAATTGAGGCTTTTGAACTGTGATGTTGGAGAAGACTCTTGAGGGTCCCTTGGTCTGCAAGGAGCTCCAACCCATCCATCCTAAAGGAAATCAGTCCTAATATTCATTGGAAGGAGTGACGCTGAAGCTGAAACTCCAATATTTTGACCACCTGATGCGATGAACTGACTCATTGGAAAAGACCCTGATGCTGGGAAAGATTGAAGTCAGTAGGAGAAGGAGCCGACAGAGTATGAGATGGTTGGATGGGATCACTGACTGTATGAACATGAGTTTGGGCAAGCTTCAGAAGTTGGTGATGGACAGGGATGACAGCAGTCCATTGGGTTACAAAGAGTCAGACACGACTGAGTGACTGAGCTGAACTGTACTGAAGCTGTATGATATGGACAATATCTTCATATGTCTATTTCCATTTGCATATCTATTTTTATGAAGTGTCCAATAAGGCCTTTGGATCATTTTTCAATTGGGTTGTTTTCTTATTGATGAGTTTTACAAGTTCTTTTTATATTTTGGATAACAATTTTTTTTATCATGTGTCTTTTGCAAATATTTTCTCCAGTCTGTAGCTTGTCTTCTCATATTCTTAACACTGTTTTTTACAAAGCAGGAGTTTTAGTTTTACTGAAGTCCAACTTATCAGTTATTTCTTCCATGGATCCTGCCTTTGGTGTTGTATCTACATAGCCCTCACCATCCACAGGTCATCTAGGTTTTCTTCTATATTGTCTTCTAGAAGTTTTTTATAATTGTGTGACTTATGTGTAAATCTGTGATAGATTTTGAGTTAATTTTCTGTAAAAGATGTAGCAGGCTTCCAGGTGGTGCTAGTGGTAAAGAACCCTTCTGGCAGTGCAGAAGACTTAAAAGATGTGGTTTCAGTCCCTGGGTCAGGAAGATCCCCTGGAGGAGGGCATGGTAACCCACTCTAGTGTTCTTGCCTCTTGGACACTATGGACAAGAGAGCCTGATGGGCTACTCCATTGGGTCCCAAATGTTTGAACATGACTGTAGTGGCTTAGCATGCACATGAAGGATATAACATCTGTGTTTAAATTCATTTTTTCAAAAAATGATGTTCAGTTGTTCCAGTACCATCTGTTGAAAAGACTGTCTTGCTCTACTGTATTAGCTTTGCTCCTTTGTCAACTCTTATGGCACAAGTCCATCATGCATAAGAAAAGGTGTTACCTCCCTCCAGTGCAAACCTACTCTACCACTTTTCTCTGAAAAATGATGATAAATCTGGATTGTGAAATGTCCTTGAATTATGGTTTCCCCCTATAAAATGATTTTAAGGGAGAAATTTTCATCTACTTTTCTGACTTTAATTTGATGGATAAAAGTGTTCATTTTAATCTAGAAGATTATACCTCATTTTCAAATTTTATTTACTGTAATTTCCTTGATTCCTTTGTTAATCTCCCTTTATGTCTCTTTGTACCACTTACACACTCTTCAAGATGTAAACAACTTTCCTTGATGAGAGTTTGCTATTCATTTATGTTTACTATGTACATTAATCTTTTAAATTTATATACCATGTCAATTTAGTAGTATACAAGACATATTTTATTTCTATACCAAGTAAAGCTTTAACCATTCATGCTAACTAAAGGATCAGGGATGCCTTCCCTGAAGAAAGAGATGAGACATTCCAGGCTGAGAAAGCAATGTGAATCCATGCATGTGTCTGGAATGTTTAAGGAATGTTCAGGAAATAGTGAGTGATCCTATATGATTAAAACAGGCTTAAATATACTGCTTGAAAATCAGATCTAGCTTATAAAATGCTTAGGCAGAGTGAGGTTTTTAAAATGTTTGAATTATTTGTCACTATTTAATAACTGGGAGATTTAATATTACATTTCAGATGCCTGGTTTGTCTTGAAACTCTGAAATAGAGCCTCTGAGCTTGCTTTTCAGTATGGTAATATAGATTTATCAGGCCGGGCTGAATTCAATAATAACTGTAAGTTTTTAATAACTTAACACAATTAGCATTTATTTCTTCCCAAAACAATGGTTCAACAAAAGTGTTCCTGGTCTTGTGTCTTTTCTGAATAGCTCTCCAGTGAGTGATATATCAAGGGCACAAATTTATTTTATTTTATAGTTTTACCCTACTCTAGGTCTTTGAGTTATTTCTGTTCAGCAGAGGAAAGAAGAAAGACAAGAGAGAATTGTGCATGGTGGATTTTACGGTGCAGGCCTAGATGTGGTATTTGTCACTCTCACTCATGTTTCATGAGCCAGAAGTCAGCCACATGCCTCACCTAATGGCAATGAAGGTTGGGAAATATATTTTAACTGTGCACACAAACAGAAAATAAAATGGCTTATGAGCAATTCGTTAATTTCTAATACATGACAGCTGGTCGGGAGTAAGTAGTCCCTACTCCCTTTATTAGGGTGTGTGTCTGGTCTTCCATCACATCCTCACCCACCCTGCTCAACTTTTCTGTGTTGCCTTTTTGACTGCTGTAGGCATGTGGCCCTCCAACTCATAGGATAGAAAATGAAAAGTGTATATTTTGAACTAGTGAAAGGGATTTCTCTGGAAAGGAAAAGAACTCAGCATAGTATGGTGGTGGTGGTTTAGTCACCAAGTCGTGTCTGATTCTTGCGACCCCATGGACTGTAGCCTGCCAGGCTCCTCTGTCCATGGGATTCTCCAGGCAAGAATATTGCAGTGGGTTGCCATTTCTTTCTCTAGCATAGTAGAGCTTGCATTAAAGAGTAATGTTGTTCTGCTGGTTTTTTCTTTAACTGAGCATACAATTCTCTCTTTAGGCCAATGGGCCATGTGGCAATGTGCACGCATGCATGCTCAGCCATTCAGTCATGTCCAACTCTTTGCAGACCCATGGATGGTAGCCCACCAGGTTCTTTTGCCCATGGAATTTTCCTGGCACAAATACTAGAGTGGGTTGCCATTTCCTACTCCAGAGGATCTTCTGGACCCGGGGATTGAACTTGTGTCTTCTGCTTTTCCTGCATTGGCAGGTGGATTCTTTACCACGGAACAACCTGGGAAGCCCATATGAAGATGTACTGAAAACAATTATATGAGCTTTTCATCAATCACTAAATAATTTATGTTTTCCAGCATTGCTTTTGCTGTACTTCGAAATAAAATGCAATATTTGTGCATTTTTATGTGCCAATATTTTTCTCAAAGTACTCTGATTTATGGACCATGATTTTGTATGACAGAGAAATATTTAATACATAGATTAGTTGTCTGATATTTTTCTCTTTAAACTTGTCAATTGCTTAATTTCTCAGACCATGTTTATAAACACCAGGATCAAGTTAGCATTTTTTGAAAAATATTTCTTTTTTAGGCATAATTTTTTTGTATCTGTGAATTCCTTTTTTTTAATATAAATTTATTTATTTTAATTGGAGGTTAATTACTTTACAATATTGTATTGGTTTGGCCACACGTCAACATGAATCCACCATGGGTGTACACATGTTCCCCATCCTGAACCCCTCTCCCTCCTCCCTCCCTGTACCATCCCTCTGGGTCATCTCAGTGCACCAGCCCCAAGCATCCAGTATCTTGCATCAAACCCAGACTGGCGATTCATTTCATATATGATATTATACATGTTTTAAGTTGTATCTCTCAGACCTGGGAAAATGTTAAGAATCTCTACTTAAGTCTTTCTTTTTGCACTTGCTAAAAAGAATACCAGTTGGCCCTCTGTATCCATGGGTTCATCGATTCAACCAACCACAGATCAGAGTATTAAAACAAACAAACAAACAAACAATCCAGAATGTTCAAAAAAGCAAAACTTGAATTTTCCTGTGCACCAACTATTTCATTTATGTTGTATTTACAGCAGCATTTATATTGTATTTACAGCAGCATTTATATTGTATTTACAAACATTTATGGGGCTTCCCTGGTGGCTCAGAGGTTAAAGTGTCTGCCTGGAATGTGGGAGACCAGGTTTGATCCCTGGGTTGGGAAGATCCCCTGGAGAAGGAAATGGCAACCCACTCCAGTACTCTTGCCTGGAGAATCATATGGAGGAAGGAGCCTGGTGGGCTACAGTCCATGGGGTCACAAAGAGTCAGTCACGACTGAGTGACAAACTACTAACTAGCTATACAGCATTTAGTCATTCAGTCATTTCTGACTCTTTACAACCCCATGGACTTTAGCCTGCAGGCTGCTCTGTCCATGGAATTCTCCAGTTGAGAATACTAGAATGGGTTGCCATTTCCTTCTCCAGGGTGTCTTCCCTACCCAGGGACCATACCTGGGTCTCCTGCATTTCACACCAATTCTTTATCATCTGAGCCACCAGGGAGGAAATTAACCCTGAACATTCATCAGAAAAACTAACACCGAAGCTCCAATATTTTGGCCAGCTGATGTGAAGAGCTGACTCATTGGAAAAGACTCTGATGCTGGGAAAGATTGAAGGTATGAGGAAAAGGGGATGACAGAGGATGAGATGGTTGGATGGCATCACTGACTCAATGGACACGACTTTGAGCAAACTCCAGGAGACAGTGAAGGACAGGGAAGCCTGGCATGGATATCACAAAGAGTCAGACATGACTGAGTAACTGAACAACAACAATATAGCATTTATAATATACGAGGTATTATAAGTAACCTAGAGATGAGTTAAGCATATGGGAACTGTAGATTATATGCAAATACTATAGCATTTTATATAAGGGACTCAAGCATCTGCAGATTTGGTACCATCAGGGGTTCCTAGAACTGATTCCCCATGAATACCTAGGGATGACTCTATATGGTAAATGTTCAAATGGAATTTTAGTTATACTAAGGAACTTAAGCACCAGTCCATCTAACTTCACTTCAAAATGAAGTCACTGAGGTTCCAGAAGGTAAACAGCTTTGTCCAAGTGCTCAGAGACATTGAAGCTTTGGAAATTTCTAGGTTGTTTTACAGCATAGTCCTTTCATTTATCGCCAAACCATCATTAAATTCACTACATCTTTGAGTTGATGGTTAGGGGCCACCCTGATGATGTCAGCAAGAAAAGAAGATGCTTGCGGTGGGTGTCATAAATAGACACAGATTAGGAATTACAGCATGGACTCAAATAAAAGTGCATATTATATATATTTCCAAAACACACTAGAGGTAGATAATTTCTGAAGAGACTTTTTAAGATGTTGGAGCCTTTAAATACCATAAAACAAATAATTCATCTCCTACTATTGCCCCTTCACTCACCGGTGGTCAATTATTGTTATCTAGCCACTATTGGCCTTGCTGTGCAGTGGTCACCCATATCATGAATATGGGCTTCCCTTGTAGCTAGATTGGTAAAGAATCCACCTGCAATGCAGGAGACCCCGATTTGATTCCTGGGTCGGGAAGATCCTCTGGAGAAGGGATAGGCTCCCCACACCAGTATTCTTGGCCTTCCCTTGTGGCTCAGCTGAAGAATCTGCCTGCAATGTGGGAAACCTGGGTTCAATCCCTGGGTTGGGAAGATCTCCTGGAGAAGGGAATGGCTACCCACTTCAGTATTCTGGCCTGGAGAATTCCATGGACTGTACAGTCCATGAGGTCGCAAAGAGTCAGACACGACTGAGTGACTTTCATTTTCACTTTCATATCATGAATATACTGGAAGCCATTAAATTGCACACTTTAAATAAGTTATTTGTATGGCTTATGAAGTAAACTGCAACAAAGCTATTAACATATACAATAAAGTAAATTATATTTTTCTCCAGATAGGAGCACACCGCTTCTTGCCAGGCTTCTAGGATGAACGCTGAACCACTGCACTCTAGGTTGAGCTGGGTCAGAGTTTGGTTGCAACTTTAGTTTGCTTCAGTTCACTAATAGATTCAGATGTTTCAATGGCAGTGTTGGGACTTGTCTTCAACAGGGCCTTCAGTCTTAGCCCTGATGGGCTCCCAAATTCTGCTTGTTCCTCACGGCTGTGCATGTGTTTTCTAAAGTTGAGCAATCTCTGTTTTACATTCTGCAGACAACGTTTTGTGTGGCTGAGGATTTCTCTTGGCTCTCCAGTCCTGCCTCTGATCTTGGGAAAGTTGTTCTCACTCTTCCACCTTGCCCTTGGCCTCGGAGGTCAACTGCGGACCCCATATTCTGAAAAGGCGGAAGTTGTCTTATAGATGTTTCACACAGTGCTCCTGTTCCAACTCAGGACTTCTGAGCTAAGCTCGGAGTGCCAGAAGGAGACAAGGGTTCCTGAGCTTCCCCTTCCTCCTCCAATGTTCGTTATCTCCAAGACTGTCATCTTTATGAGTTTCCCTCAGTTTTCTTTCTCCACCCATATTTTTAGCACTCAGTAAAGATCAAAGGACAGAATTGGCAGTAATGCTGATTTGTTTCATGTCTCAAGCTCTGGTGGAATTTGACCTGTCATGCCAGCTCACATTAGAAATGTCGGGGTAGGCTCATTTTCCCTTATGCCCATTTATGGGGGATTCTTTTTCTCCCCCCGTGTCAGTTATGAGAGGTCTCTTCACTCTTCTTTCTTATGAAGGGCTTGTCACTTTCTGGATTCTAGTTTATTTTACAACTTCCAGTATCTAAACTGGAAGTAAGACTCCTACTAAAAGCTAAGGAGAGAAAAGCAAGTTACTGAAAGGTTTTTAAATACATACCGAGCATTTTTCAATCTTTAGGTTCTAGAAATATAATTTAAGAAACAAGCATGCAACGAAGTTCCCAGGCCTCAGAGTTTCTCTTTTCAGGTACCTCTCTCTCCCCAATAGAGTCTCATTAACTCAGGCATAACCCCTACCTTTATACACTAGGAACACGACATAGCCAAAGAGGCCCTTGGAACCATATGAGTCAGCTTATCCAGTCTTCTGCAGTCTTGCTGCATCTGTTTAGAGCTAACATGGTCGAGTCAGATCTGCCAGGAAGTATTCAATAAAATGAGAATGCAGTCACTTCTGTTGTCTAATCTGGTAAAAAATGGTCAGGCTCACTGATACAATAAGAAAAAGGTCATGGAGGTACATTGTTTTTCTTGAGCAAGAATTTCCTTATATGCTAAAAGAATAAAGTCTTAGGTTCCACACAAGTCTTTCTATAGCACTCACATAAAATGCACAAGGATAGACGGGAATCTTCTCATGTGAAAGAATCCTCACATCTCATGTCTAAAACCAATGCATAAACATCGAGTGTTCCTCTATGAACAACAAAAGATAGAAGAAGCTGTGGTACCCACCTGTATCCTTGATAAGGTATATATCCAGGAACAGGTTGCCCAGCTTAATTCTTTGATCATTGGTAAAACAAAGTGAAATGAATAGCATCTAAGGAATCCATATTTATTACAACTGAGTAGCTGACAATGAATGAAGTGAAGTGAAACTCACTCAGTCGTGTCCAACTCTTTGCTACCCCATGGAGCGTAGCCCACCACGCTCTTCTGTCCATGAGATTCTCCAGGCAAAAATACTGGAGTGGGTTGCCATTCCCTTCTCCAGGGGATCTTTCCAACCCAGAGACTGAACCCAGGTCTCCATCATTGCAGGCAGATTCTTTACTATCTGAACCACCACGGAAGCCTGATATAATACGCAAGTGAAAGTGAAAGTGTCTCAATCGTGTTCAACTCTTTGTGACCCCATGGACTATACAGTCCATGGAATTCTCTAGGCCAGAACACTGGAATGGGTAGCAGAATCCATATTTATTACAACTGAGTAGCTGACAATGAATGAAGTGAAGTGAAACTCACTCAGTCGTGTCCAACTCTTTGCTACCCCATGGAGCGTAGCCCACCACGCTCTTCTGTCCATGAGATTCTCCAGGCAAAAATACTGGAGTGGGTTGCCATTCCCTTCTCCAGGGGATCTTTCCAACCCAGAGACTGAACCCAGGTCTCCATCATTGCAGGCAGATTCTTTACTATCTGAACCACCACGGAAGCCTGATATAATACGCAAGTGAAAGTGAAAGTGTCTCAATCGTGTTCAACTCTTTGTGACCCCATGGACTATACAGTCCATGGAATTCTCTAGGCCAGAACACTGGAATGGGTAGCGTTTCCCTTCTCCAGGGGATCTTCTCAGTCCAGGAATTGAACCCAGATCTCCGGCATTGCAAGCGGAATGTTTTCTCACCACCTGAGCCACAAGGGAAGCCCAATACTCAAGTAGCACATTGCATGTTCCAAGTGCTATTCTAGTTCCTAATATTTAGGCCTTATCAAAACAAAACCCTATGAGTTATGCACAACTCATTTTAGGTGAAAGTGTTGTGTGGAACCCAAGACTTTATTCTTTTAGCATATAAGGAAATTATTGCTCGAGAAAAACAATGTACTTCCATGACCTTTTTCTTATTGCATCAGTGAGCCTGACCATTTTTGACTAGAGTAGACAACAGAAGTGACTCCATTCTCACTTTATTGAATGAGTTATGCACAACTTATGTGTTATCTCCGTTTTACTGATGAGCAAATTGAGGCAAAAAGTGGTCATTGAATTTGCTCAAGCCACAGATAATGGTTTATATACATAGTATAGATACAATAAACTCTTCCGTATGAGTTTCATCTCATTGGGAAGAAACTTGAATTATGTTACTATTCACTTGCAATTTAGAGTAACTAATTGTCTTAATTATCAGACATTATTTCTTGTTATGATGCTGATAAAGATCAGGAGTGACTCTTTGACAATGTACTGAATAGAATCATTTTTTCAACTGCTGACATGAAACATTTGCTCCTGCCTGTGTTCTTTCCCTTACCTCGTTTATCCTTATTCTGAAATGAAAGGAAAGATGTTCGTGGAACAGAGACAAAGTCACATACGAAACAAGCCAAATAGTTTATCATTCTCAAGGAGCAAATACACTTGTATTATATTATATTGGTTTCATTCTTGTACAGCTGTGCCTTTCAAACAATAAAAGAACAATGCTGTAAACTAAACAAATCTTTTCCAACTTTGTATTACACCCATAAATTACATGTAAAGGACCACTTTAATGATATCTAATACTCACCCTACACTACTGTGCTGAGAAACACTCCAAAAATCAGAACTTACTGTAAAGATACATTCTAACTGCCAGAAAGCTCCTAACCTAATCACTTCAAAAAAAAAAAAAGAATTCCTTTTGCTTGAGACCAGACTTGGGTGTGGTGAATGTGAGATTGAGAAAAATCCTTTGGAAAGAAAAGAATTGAGAAACAACTTTAGATGATAGTTAACAAAGGGCAAACAGATTTATATTTCATATGAAATATGTTTGAAATAAAAAGGCTATGATAAGATAATTTTTTAAAAAATGATCTTATGTGTACATTCCTTTTCACACAGAGTATTTATCAGCAATTTTAACATCAATCAGCCCTACTTGGAAAATAATACATGTGATTCCATACTTCATAACAATCTATTCTAAGGTAAACACTGGGTCAAACATATAATCAATAGTAAAAATAAAAAGCGTGAACACAAGCAACAGTAAAACACTCACCCTTTCAAGTGGCAATGAATTGTATCTTTACCAAAAATATTTGGCAACCTATTCCCACAATTATAAGACCTAATGAACCACTAGTGTAACTGAATATAAGAAAGACATCAGTTTAAGAAACTGTAGAAAGTTAATCTCTCCAAAATTTCAATTGCAGTCTTATAAAACTGTACCAAGTTTTATCAAATCCAATTCTTCAGTTAGCATAATCCTTAAATATATATTTCTTGCATGTATTCATTGTATATGTGAGTAATAAAAACTTCTAAGGTAATTATGTATAAATACATTTTTATGCTTTAGAACTCAAAATTTGTCAGTCAAAAGTAAGGTATTTAACCAACAATTAGAGTAGGGGGGTAAAAAGAGGACTAAATTATCCATAAGTTACCATAATAGTTTAAAAAAATACATAAAGCTAACAACTGAAAATCCTTTATCATTTTCAAATGAATACTATAGCTGGTTTCTAACTTTCTATTTCCATTCTTCCTTCTGTAATCAATTTTACACATGGCTACTAGAATAAACTCTTAGGGTAGTAGATACACAGTAACCTAACATACAGCATATCAGGATCACTCAAACTTACCAACTTACCAACTTACCAACTCCTTTCTTATCACTTACCAACTCCTTTCTTATCCTATATTTTGCTGCCTTCTTTTTTCCATTCAATTTTAGCATTATTTATGTTATATTTCAGTGGTATAGAAATGCTTGTATCCAGCTTCCATTCAATCTGCTCCATGGATCAGCCGAATGAAAGATGTTCACATCCATTTGTATTCATGCTTAGTAAAATCATAAAGCTAAAATATAGTTTTCTTTACTTTATTTATACAAGTAATTCCACAATAAATGATTCTACTTAAAAGCATACAATCGTGTATTTGACAAATCTTTCTTGAAACACTGTATTATATTAAGAAACATCATATGGCAACAGCAAAATCAGTGGCTTCATCATTCATTCAGTTCAGTTCAGGTAATCCTGGAAGAAAGGAAATATTATCATCTTTGCCATTACCATCCCTAACTTAAAGATAACAAAATTGAGTCTTGAGTATGTTAAGTGGTACACTCAGAGCCTCAGTGCTGATTAGTAGAAGAAAAGGGATAGAACCTAGGAAATCTAATTCCAAATGCCACATTCTTAATTACAGTGGGAGGCTACATCTATAAATGAGACACTGAGCCACATTTCAGTTCAGTTCAGTTCAGTTGCTCAGTCGTGTCCGACTCTTTGCGACCCCATGAATTGCAGCACGCCAGGCCTCCCTGTCCAACACCAACTCCCGGAGTTCACTCAGACTCATGTCCATCGAGTCTGTGATGCCATCCAACCATCTCATCCTTGGTCATCCTCTTCTCCTCCTGTCCCCAATCCCTCCCAGCATCAGGGTCTTTTCAAATGAGTCAACTCTTTACATGAGGTGGTCAAACTACTGGAGCTTCAGCTTTAGCATCATTCCTTCCAAAGAAATCCCAGAGCTGATCTCCTTCAGAATGGACTGGTTGGATCTCCTTGCAGTCCAAGGGACTCTCAAGAGTCTTCTCCAACACCACAGTTCAAAAGCATCAATTCTTC